>JASGCC010000249.1:75000-382263 GCA_030067915.1 Hydractinia echinata | reverse complement strand
GTACGCATCGCTTAAATTACATTCTATAATTTATTTCAATTTCACGAGTTACGCCTCGCCTCTGCTTTTAACATCACTCGCATCCAATTAAAATACGCTACAATTCGTCCAAATCCACCTCGCATAACAAGGAGAACAAAAGGTTATCGGCTGGTGTTAATTATTTCACAGACAGTATGGCTTCCACGCTGCCAGAATGACTACGCTTCTCTTCTACTGTTACAATTTGTGGATGACTTTCTATCAACAGATTAACTTCTTTCAAATGTCCGCCTGTCTGTTATGAACCTTCCAGTATGCACCAAGGATGGGATTATTTGTGTTGTATTATTAATTTTTATTTTTGTAATTCTGTTCTTCCTCATAATGCGTTTTTGTATTTCAAAGTTAACTTTCGTTTATAATGTCAGCTTGGGAAAACGAGACGTTGTAGTTTTAAAAAATGTATCAATTTTTGATTCAGACGTTCTAGATACGGAATTTCTTCAACTAGCCTTGTTATGGAAAAAGTACTCGTAACATTAAGATACTCAGAACACCATGTCTTTTTTTTAATTTCTTATCAATCCGGTTATTTATGAAAAAAATACTTAAACTTTAGACTGCGTCAAATTACACTTGCCATAAGCGGCGACACATACGGGCTTCGTTTTTCATTGATAATTTTGTGGCAGCACATTACGGGCTTCCTCAACTGTACCAAGCTTAAGTCCTATTTCATGACAGATATTCAGGAATCAAAATATGTTGTGTATGTAATAGTCAAAAATTATTTTTAGGCTTTTTCGAATTGCATACCTAGATAGTCTCGCAAGCTTTTTGTCCCCTTAACGAGTAAGCAAAACAATGTTCAATCTCGTTAGATACGACGACTCCGAACGCACTCCATTATACCACCAAAAATACTCAGTATTTTGATCTATTGATACTTTTTCTGCTATGGATGTTACTTTTAATGACAATCAGAAAATAATCTACACAAAGTGACTCTTTTGACCAGTTTTGCGCTGTTCGCTTCTATTTTCTACTTATCTGCTCAGTGCTGATCCGTATCACAGATATTAAGTCCATGTCTAACACCTGTAATGTAGAACGCTCGACTGAAAGTGAAATAATGGTGCTCTTGTTACGACATGAGATGCAATATTTTCATCTGAGATGAATTAAGAAATTTACCTTACGACGAAGACTCGTATTCAACAGTATTTGCGTATAGACTTTCTTGTGTATTGTCAAAGCTGATTAGTGAAACTTCGCATCGAGACATCAGTTTGGTAGCTTCGGCTGAACGACTGCATACGCATTTTGATTGGCTATGTACGACCATCCAGATTTTATAAAAATAGGATCTGAAGACCATTTATCAAATATGTATATGATTGATTAATTGCTGGTCTTCATTACTAGATTTTTTCTTATAATCACGAAAACTGCCTCTTCTACACCAACGTAACATGAGGAATAAAAAGAGAGAGAGAGAGCTTATATATATATATATATTAAATTACTTTGCATGTGTTGTGCCGATGTTTTGCGCACTCGATGTAGTAAATTATAATGCTCTTCGTATGCGAAAGAAAATGTATATATTAAATTAGCAAAACAAAAACTTACTTTTAACTACACCTTTATAGACAGCTCTGTTTAATGAGCATGACATCGTAAGTTCGACTCACATTACTGCATGAATCGAAATTCTAACTAAACTCGTCTAATGTTGCTTGTCGCCTGCTATAACAGCTCACTATCACAGACTGGATGTTCAAATTATAATGCACTCACTTCTTATACTGATCTATCTCAGAGCATACAGCACTATGAAGTTCCTGACTTTATGGATCGACGCACGATATTCCACTCACTCTCTATGACACCATGTAACTCACAACAAAAGTAGCTTGTCTCCAAATCTTCTCGAATTTGTATAAACCAGACTGACTTCGATAACTACTTTGTCTCGCGACAATTAACTGTTCCAACATCGATTAATTACTACCTTAGACACATCGCTGAATATAATTTATGATCTCTCACTTACTCTGCAGTAGTGTCTAAATTTTAAGCAGTTAATTTGTCCTTGTGTCAGTCGCACCTGAACGTGAGGCGTTTAGAAATGGCGGAGGAGTTATATGTATCGACGTACACACTCCGCTTTACAAAGCGAGCGCTCGCTCTATATGTGACTATCGTTCTTCTTGTAACTGTTAATCTCCGCACTAAAAAAACTACTCTGAATGATAGAGTATAAAGATATCCACATGCGAGGAGATACTTATATACTCCGAAGGATAAAGTAACAAGTTGCTATCAAGTTGTTTGTGTCTCGGACAAATATCCACGCATAATTATTATCAACAGCGCGTGCGGCTTGTTATCAAAAAACGATGGGGGTAAATAACGGTTCAATATCTAAACAATAATAGTAAGTTTGGTTACTCGAACACGAGATAGGGCAAAAGAGGCAGAAAAGAAGCACGGAAGTATGAGAATTATGATGGGGGTATATAGGGTGTTCTATTATATGCCTCTACACTCTGTCAAAAGGATATTCCACAGAATTTCTTTCGTCGATATCTTACTATAGACATCCTCTAAACACTGTAATCTGTTTGAAGCGTTTAAAAACACAAAAGAAATTAAAAAAAAATATGTTAATACACTGTGAATAATATCTACGGCTCTCTCCATGCAAGCTCAATGACTAAATTAGTATTATTTTGAATATATACAGAGTAAAAGGATTTTTAATATTTGGTCAGGATGTGACACAACGTTCACCACAAAAAAAAATCTCGCACATACTTGATTATTCTGATTGCAATACTCACAGTCATATTTTGCTTTAAAATAACACTGAAAAAACCTGAGCATAACTGTTAAAATAATATAGAGCAAAGGGGTTATTCACAAATCTTTGTGTTTAACACACCTAATATGTACTAGTAAAATGACTGAAGGACTCTCTGAACGTGCTAAAAATCCTTAAAAAAAACAACACGCGTAATCAATCTCAAAGTACGGCTGCTGAACGCACTAACAGTTCTCAATATAGAACCGCACACAAACAGTTTAACAAAATGGAGAATGAAAAAAGTCTTATCACTTACGCATAAAGATCACATTCCGAGGATGATTAGTCGAAATATCCGTTGTCACATCACGACACAGATGAAAAGAAAGAATAACACAATTTTATAAGGAAATGGTAGTTATAATTCCCTTACGAAAATACTGCAGACACAGTGAAATGAACCTTACCGTATCGTCTATAGTTTTGTTAAGTTTTTGGATTTAGAATCGTTCACTTGAGTTTCGCGTAAGTAAAGCTCGTTATCTAGAGAGACTTATCCACTTTCAAATCACAGTAAACATGCGCGGTCAGCCTATACATAACTGTTAACGCAGTCGAATTTCTATAAGCAACTAGCAGAATCTAATACAGTTTTTGAACCTAAGTCCTGCCATATTAAGTCAATCAAATCTAAGGAAACACACTAAACGTACTATGGTTTTGTAGTCTCTAAGAAGTAAAGGCTTGGGAAATAAAGTTCTAGAGATCGTTTTAATTTTAATTAGCAAAATTCCACTAATTGTTTTAGGTATTCTTACATTATCCTGAACTCAATATTTGCCAGCAAAATATATATTTATAAAATGGCGACTCACCTTGTCTTTTATAGAGTAATTTTGATATAGATATACACATTATAATTGTAAGATACGCAAATTCTGCATTCGCTCTCTTCTCCTCCTTAAGTGTTCATGTTACCTCTTATGTTGCTCTCTACCATGGTCTCACAGTATATATTGTCTCTGCAATAACACAAAACAAGGATGGAACCGGCCATCTCACGACTAGCAGATTCGTATCTAAAGCATGGATTAAATAATATATAAAGCTGAGTTGTCTAAATAGTCCAGTGATGAAGCGCTAAACCGTGAGTGATATAGCCCGCTGACTACGTCTCGAACAATCTCTGTGAGACATTCACACACACTAATAGCAAGGTCCTCTAAGTCTAAAACGCAGACATTGTGGGTGTGATACGCTCTTTTATGTCATTCTGAGGAGCTAATCTCGAATGACTAGCCAATTGAAATTTATAAGCGGAGAGAGTTATGTATCTAGAGAGCAATCTCAAGTCTCTTTATTCGTAACTAGAGCGTACTTACACTCAATAAAAAATAGCGTCATCATATTATAGTACAATGTACTTGTGTATGCGGAGCACTTGCCTCACACAAAAGTGAAGCACTAATTGTGGAATATAAGAAACTAGATACTAATATAATAATAAGCTTGTTGTAACTTTGTCTTCATCCAATATCACTTTTAAATTACCATATTGTCGAGGTAACATATAAATTGTTAACATGATAGCATTCGTATTTTTTGAATATTATAAATTCACACCATTCGATTTTTTTGACACTCCACAAGAATCTCGTTCCTATTTTTTTTCAGCTTAACCATAAACAACTTACTATATAACACCATCAGAATCAGTTGTCGTTATTAATGTTAAAATCACCATACGAGTCTATACAGCTCAGCAGCGCTGGCACTCGTACGAGAGGAAAAAAGTAGTATCTTTGGAAATGTGATTATATATTTGGAGACTTTTATTATGTTTTAGCTAGTTTACATAAATACTATCTTTGAAGTCAACTAACTTAAGTCATAGCGAATGCGTAATGTGTCAGATAAGATTGTAGAGAAAGGGACGATACGATAATGATAATAAAGTTGAGAGACATAATAAAACGCTCAAAAAAAAGATATAGTTTCCTATATAAAAATATGTACAATACGGCACTGTGACAGGATATACCTACAAACTTATTATTTAGATAATACACATTAAATTGTATTTGTCGAGATTAGACATAAGATTGTATTGGCTCACCTAAAATTAAGAATCGGTGCAGATTCTGATATGGTCTGTTCGATTGATGTACGAAATAATTCGCAATGTATTACAATATTCAATTCACGAAATATACGTAATGTGTTGTGTTTAACAGTAATGATTTTAATGAAATGCCACTTTGCACCAGTCAACAGGATAGGATATACGTTGTAAATCCATATCTCCAATGACGTCACATCGTTTTCATTGGATAAAATTCGCGCTTTCACGCGTTCATAGAGTTTATCTAGCTTCCCTGTGAAATATGGTAGCAACACAATGGCGGCTAATGATATCCATTTTGCTTTTCGCAAACACACCGATGATTTAGCTGCCGTACTTTCTCTTGTCAACTCGTAAAAACTCTCCGTGATGGAGGCCGACTTTTTGCGCAAGTTGTATTCTTCAAGCACAAAAAGGAAGACGTAAAATAATTCATCAGGATACCTCAGCACTTTCGACGTGATTTGTGGCCACTTTGTACGCAGTACCTTGCATAAGTATGTCCAAGCAGGTTTAAGCGATGACTTTAACGACTCCTCAGACACGATATCAAAAAGTGACGCCTTTGCACTAGATGTGTAGAGAAACTGTGCCGTGGTTAGCCTGTCCATTTTTTTATTAATTTAATCTAAATGAAGATAAAGTTTGTAAATGTTCGTCAAAACAAGAACTACACTTCCATAATAATAATTTATAGATGTTAATTTTCAGCTTCTATAAAACTATATAACATCAAACATCCTAACATCCTAACATTTATAATTATCTAGCCACAAAAATGAAATACAAAAGTAAAAAAAGAGCGTATATATCATTGGAACGTTCGTTCCTTTTTATCGTGTTTACAAATTTTTAGTCAAATGGCGTCTCAATTGGTCCAAGTATCCCATAATTCGTCTAGTAGTGTCGTGAGAGATAAGTGGGCTTTCTAACAGACCATTAACCAAGCATTCCCTCACATGTGCAGCTTCGTAACTAAAATACAGAAGTAATCTGATGATCAAGCAGTTGAAACACTTTTACGATATAAGCGCAATGTTAATTCTATTGAATTTCTCAAAAAGTAACTAGAAAAAAATGTAACTAAAAAAAGTTCGGCTTCTTTTGATAACTTAATCTTAAACATTTTCCAACTAAGTTATAACGTCGCGAAGATTTTTTTGCTATTAGATCTTCACAAGTTTTTTTGCAAACCTATTTATTGAACTTTCTCTACCACAGAGACTAACCATTATGTACTTATCAGCAACAAAAATAAATTTTCAAAAGTTGTTAATTTGTTTGTTTGCCTAAACTTTTTTATGAGAATAATAACTTTGAAAGAACGCAAGCCTCGGATTTTGCCGAAAAATAAGAACAAAGAAAGTTGAAATCTTTGTTTATACAACTGAAATAACCATAAAATAAGAACAACCTAGGCTAATGATAAACTCATAAAAGAAAATGTTGTTCTTACTATGAAGAACAGTCAGCCTTAAACAAAAGCGTGTATACCACATTTTCTATTTAAGCCATAAATAAAAGTTTGTGCGTTCTTAGCATGAGACATACAAAATACATGCATTAATATGACGACCGATTGTTCATGAACACAATTATAGAGCTTCCGTTAGCAAAAAAAAAATTCTTCCTTAACACTTAAACGTTAGAGAAATTTGGAGAGGAATAAATTCCATGAATGTGAACAAATTAGGTGGAAAATGCCTCCAAAAATAACGACAGCCAGCCTCAGTCAGATTTTACTGGTTCATAGAAGAGTGTGTAGGTTAAATCACAACTGGAATATAACTGTTAGTTATTAACAGGCGATTTTTGAGAGTTTTAGAAAATTTGGATAACATGATTTCATTGTTTATACCAAGTGTTATGCGTCCACTATATATACAGAGCTGAGATCTTTAGCCACAAAGGTCAAAAACCCATATAAACAGGTTAAACTTTATTTTAACCAAAAAAACATTTTGCGTACCTTAAACCAGTTGAATTTACAAAATTAGTTCCCATAGCAGCCACAGGATGTGGAAAGTCGTGTTCAATCGTTTCTCCGTTTACAAAATCTTCAATGTATTTCCTCTGACGACCAAAATGGTTTGACGATTTTCACATTTGCTTTACTGCAAAGTAACACACACTCATTCGGCAGAGTGTGATCTAAATAAAATGCAACATACAGACTACAAATGAGGTTTTGTAAAACTTTATCCTGGATTTTCAAGAACACATTATTTCTTGTATGTCACATTTTTTACTGAGTTGAGAACTTCAGACTTTTCTATTTCCATCATCTGAGAAACAGGTGAATTCTGATACACAGGACAAGTGTGTACACCTATTTGCACATTTTGTGGCTTCTTAAATCAGGAATAACGTTGGCATAACCATCGTAAATGAAGCATAAAATGAAACCTGTTTTACAATTTAAAGGCGTTTCTCTTCTAAACAATCTTCAAGTGCACAAACTTTCATTTAGGACCATCGATTTGAAAAAATTTATAAACGAGAAGAAACTTTCCTACAATTTGCGAAAAATATTGCCAATTTTATATTCTTTTTTTTTTGATACTCTCGAACTGGGAAAGAGATAACAGGGAGTTTGTTTGAGATAGAGAAAGCTGTTGACAAAGGAAGTTAAAGTTTTTATGGTTAACTTTTGGTAATTTGAAGGATTTGAGAAAGTTTGCAAAATTTATAAACAAAGATTGACGAAATATTTTAATATGGCTAATCTATAAAAGTTTATGTTCGTGAAATGCAGACTTTGCTATTTTTAAAAGTTTCTGCACATAAAGTATGGTTAGCTGACATGGGATAGGGTGTCTTTTTAAACCTTCCCGATGTCCCTTTAAATATGAAGAAGTAAAAAAATCATTAATCTTTTTGAAATGCTGATATTTTTTGGTTTGTTTAGCCCAACTACTTATAACTACAGTATTTTTTTAAATATTATTAAAAAAAATATGATGTTTCAAAGTCAAATTGTCATGTGCCAAACCAAAAAGAAAGTATTTCAAAGACGTTGCAGGTTTTTCCAGATTAGTGCCATACTGGTACAGTTGCTATGGTAATGTCACTATTTAAATATTGTTAGTTAGTTCTTCTCCAATAATCTAAATTTACAAAATTTCAAAGCAAACTGAAAACAAACAACCAAAAAATCCCTAACGCATAACTTAAAATTTGTGAATATATTATTTATACTTAAAATAAGAAAAGGCTGATTAACTGTCCAATTCAATTATAAAGTTGACTGCGTACAGTGATTAGCAAAATGACATCGCA
Organism: Hydractinia echinata; assembly: GCA_030067915.1. Classification (NCBI taxonomy): domain Eukaryota; kingdom Metazoa; phylum Cnidaria; class Hydrozoa; order Anthoathecata; family Hydractiniidae; genus Hydractinia; species Hydractinia echinata. The sequence continues at coordinate 374,071 of JASGCC010000249.1, read as the reverse complement.
AATTGTCTATACATTATATAAACTTGGTTTTTGTGAATCACCAAATTTTGCCTAAATATGGTACACCAAACTGTGTCCACAAATAGAAAGATTATATACACATGCTGCATTAAAAAGGATATATAATCAGTACACGTAACCAACGCAAATAAACCATTCTTCTTCCCCAAAATATATGTATTTTTTTATTTTGTCTTTGATATTCAAAGAAAACAGTAAAAAATATAATCCAGAATAACCTTACCACCACTTGCAAGTAACTGTGCTATCTTATTTCCTTCAAATGTTAAAGTTACACTTGCTGATCGATCAACCCCAGTTTTTTCAACATGGCCACAAGCATGTATTTCTTTCAACTTGTGCTCACCAAACATCATATCAGCCATAGTAAGCAGGTACAATCCTATGTCTAATAAAATACTTCCTCCCAATTTCGGATCATAGATACGTTGTCGGTCAAACAAGGGGAAACCAAATGTACCCAGCATAACATTTAAATCACCGTAATCCCCATTATTAAGTTTGGTAAGCACTTGTCGATGAAGCGGTAGACATCTCGTCCATACTGCCTTTTTTAAAAATTATATAATTAACATCATTTAACTTTAACTTTACTTCATTTTTTTTCAACATTAAAACAAATATTTTAGGCTTACCTCCATATAAAATACTTTGTTGATTTTTGCACAATTCAAAACTTCTTCCAGTTCAGTACTGTTTAAAACAGATGGTTTTTCACATAGTACAGCTTTTCCATGATTTAGAGCAAGCAAACTTAACTCTTTGTGAGTAGTGTTTATAGTTCCAATGTACACAATATCTACATTTCCATCCTCCACCACACATTTGTAACTGTCACTAAAGTTTTCAATGCTAAATCTTGATGCAAATGTTTTCGCTTTATCAATACTTCGTGCACCAACATGCACTATAGCATGCTCAGATTGGGGTAATGTTGATAGTGCTATACAGAAATCTGCACAAATTAAGCCACTTCCAATAATGCCCCATCGCAACGGTCTTTCACTGAGAGAAGTCATTTTGTATACACCTGCTAATGCATAAATTCACATATTTTGCCATCAATGCAAATGTCAATAAACTAAAGCTACTTATTTGTAAATGGTTATCCCGTGAAATATTCATTTTTTTTACAGACCATTTTGTGAGAGGTGTGCGTCCCATGCGCATGCACATCAATTTGTTCAGGTGTGAGATTAATCGCACATGCAAATCACTATTCTATGTCTGTGAAAGCTTTGCCAAATTATTGAAATTACAAAACAGTGAAATGTGTAGTCAGCCCTCATCGTTGACTATATTTTATATTTTTTGGAAGCCTCTAATCAATTTATTTTTAAAAGAACTTACTACGATAAGATAAGATAAGATAAGATAATTTTATTAATCAAAAATAGCTGTACAGTTCAAATAATTAAATAAATTGGTAATATGAAGAGAAAAAACAAACAAACTATTTTTGAAGGGAGACCTTACCTAATAGCAGAAGCTAAGATGAGGATAAGGCCACCCTTGGACGAGTACAATAGACGGCACAGGACACACAAGACGGCACGAACATATATAATCACCAGATAAATGAACCGTGTGAGAACAAAGGGAAAATTTGTTACAATTAATAAGAGGCAATAAAATACTTCTTTAGATCACTCTTAAGACCAAAGTAATCTATGGAAACAAATTTTTTATTCATTGATGTCTGTATCTTATTCCAGGATTTAATGGTGTTAAATCTAATAGAATTTTTACCAAAACAAACGGTATTGACAGTAGGAAGATTGATCAAGCCAGCCTTTTTTGCACGAGTGCTCTGGGCATGGTAGAAGTCAACCGCAAAAGTATTCTGGATAGTAGCAGGCATTTTATCATGAAAGAGCTTATGCAAAAACAGAATGTTCTGACACTGGACAATATCATTGAATTTGAGGATTTCCAGATTGCCATAGATGATACTAGATGATGCTCTTCGAGATTCAAAAGTCATTAGTCTGATAGCAAAATTTTGTAAAACAGCAATACGATTAACATCAAGACTATTTGGTTGACCCCAAATTTGATTACAATATTGCAGGTGGGAATGAAAATGGCATAGTAGACTAGAATAAGGACATTTTGAGGCACAAAATGACGAAGTTTAGCTAAAGCTCCATTAGCCCTCTTGAGCTTGGCAACAGTATTATTGATCTGAGTCTTCCAGCTTAAATCAGAATCTAATAGAACACCAAGATATTTAATAGAATCACTAGGCATAAGCCTTTTACCATTGATGAGAAGCCTAAAATCATAATTAAGAGGTTTATGTGCATGATTTAAATATAATGTATTCTGTCTTGCTAGCATTAAGAGAAATCTTATTAGCATTCAGCCAATGGCAGAGAAGCTTGAGGTCTAAATTCATTTGTTTGGCCAGTTGTTTCAAAGAGTCACTGAAATGCAGGAGGTTTGTATCATCAGCAAAGTGGTGTACCATAGAATAGTTAATTGCACAATTCAAGTCGTTTATATAAATTAAAAATAAAAGTGGTCCTAAAACAGAGCCTTGAGGGACACCATGTCTGGTAAGATTATTTGCTGATCTAGCTCCATATAAAGATACAAATTGTTGACGACCTATTAAGTAGGACCTAAATAAAGAGAGAGCATTACCTCGAATTCCATAATGATGAAGCTTGGTAAGCAGAATTTTCATGATCAACAGTATCAAAAGCCTTCTGGAGATCAATAAACACTCCACATGCATAATTTCCTTTATCAAGAGCATCATAATCTTTTGAGAGATATTCATTAGTGATTGACAGGTTGAGTAATTTTTTCTGAAACCAAATTGTTGCTTATACAGGACATTGTTAGCTTCAAGAAACCCATACACCCGTTTATATATAAGTTTTTCAAATATCTTATCAATGTTTGAAAGTAAGGATATAGGTCGATAATTTGTAAGTTCCAATTTGGATCCTTTTTTATCAATAGGGATAACCCTGGCAGTTTTTAAATTAGAAGGAAAAATGCCTGAAGTAAAAGACAAATTTATAAGTTTAGAGAGTGGAACGGATAATTCAGTTTTAACAGTAGAAAAAATTTGGGCAGGAATGCTAAATGGCCCAGAAGATTTACCAAGGTCCAAGGAAGAAATACAATGGAGAACTTCAATATCAAAAGAATCTTTTAAGAAAGAAGAGAAATGTTTTGATGTGAATGGGATACCCATTCTTATATTGTCAGCAATTGATGAAAAATAATTATTAAAAGAGCTAGCAATTGTCACTGGATCAGTGACAAGTAAGTTATCAATGTTCATACAGGTTGGAGAAGCAGAAGCAGAAGAACGAACAGAAATTATATTTTTAACACCTTTCCAAAGGTTGCCAATATTTTTTTGGTTATCACTAAAATATTTATTGAAAAAATTACTCTTGCTCAATCTACACAGAGTTACAATTTTATTGCGGTACTTTTTGAAACGCTCTAACAAGATAGACTTAAAATATGGATCTTTTTCTCTTAAAAAACGTTTATGAAGAAGGTCTCTTTTAGTAATAGAGGTAAGGATACCATTAGTAATCCAAGGATTGGATTTTTTTCTACTTTTTTTATTACAAGTCGTTTTTAATGGAGCGTATTTATCCAAAAGACTGTTGAAACTGTTGTAAAAATTATCAAACGATACATTGGGATCATCTGTGCTTGGTTGAAGTATAGCATCCCAATCCGTATATTGTAGTTCAGTGCGAAAGGCATCATGAATTTTTTCCAGTCACGAGCATAAATATCATTAGATACATGAGCCGGATTGACAGCAGACAAATCTCTAACACCAAGAACTGGGGGAAATGATCAGATATTGAATTAATAATATTACCCGACAAAGTATCCCACTTGGCAGAGTTAAAATAAATATTATCTATAATTGTGCTGGTAGATTCAGTGACTCCTGTGGGCAAAATTATATGAGGCATTAAATTAAACTGGGAGGTAATATTAATATAATCAGAAACTTCTTTAACCGATTCGGACATTAGAAGGTCAATATTAAAATCACCAAGGAGAAAGATTGGCTTATTTTCAGAAGACGCTTTCTCAAGAAGGGGCATTAAAAATTGGTTGTTGAACTCATCAACAGACATTGAGGGGTGTCTATAAATGCATCCTACAATCATGTTTTTATCTTTAGCCTGTATAATTTCAATGAATTTAGATTCAAGTTCACTGCTTTTGTATGCAAGTGTATCAAGATCAAGACGTTCAATAAATTGCAAGTGATTAGAAACATACAACAGAGCACCACCTTTTTCACCTTCAGTAGGCGCGATAATTTAGTCTATTGGAGAATTAAACTTAAAAATACCTAAAATAAAAAATCTTTAACAATAACGGAATATATTATATAAGTATGTACTTATCTATATAATAAAACGCTAAGTGTGTCTGTCTGTCTGTGACAGGCAAAGTGGATGTGTTTATTTTAGATAGATAGATTGATGTGCATATTTTACATGGCTAGCCTCACAAATATCGAGGGGTATATACCATGTCTATTATTTCCAGGAGGGGCCATGGCTTAGCTGGAGAGTCCTAGAGTATTTAATGCTCATTTTGAACTACGCAGACCCAATTAGGACCCGCGCTCTACTAGACAACTCCCAGCAACATCCAACGGCCCACACAGTGTGCCATCTCCCCAAATTCCCTCACATGACTTGGGTTAACCCGGGGCTATGGTAACATTCACTCGCCCATGTTGAATCGCCGTCAAGAGGAATCGAACCCCGGTCTCCCGCACAGAGTACGAGAGCTATAACCACTAATCTACGGCGCCATCTGCTATTGGCTGGTCTCCTGGCTGCTTTAGTTTGTATTAGAATGTATATATATATCATATATTTATATTTGAATTTACATCTTTATTTTTTCCTTTTTAAGTCCATCTCTGTACAATCTTAGTAAATAAATATACTACTACAAGATATCATATTTGCGATAATAGCCTTACAAAAATATGGTAGTCAGGTTGCAGTGAACAACCTACAAGCACCTGACAAACGCTACAAAAGTTTATGAGAAAGTAAATTTTTGTTGAGCTACACAGTAATTGAACATTATCTTATCAATATCTTCAGGGTGTTTAGTTTATCGGCGCCGTAGCTTAGTGGTTATAACTTTCACACTTTGTGCGGGAGATCCAGGGTTCGATTCAATATGGGATTGGCAAGTCAATGTTACGAAACCCCAGGGTTAACTCCAGCAATGTGAGGGAAATGGCAGAGATAGCGCACTGTATGGACCGTTGGATGTGGCAGGGAGTTGTCTGGCAGGGCACTGACCCTAATTGAGTTTGCGTAGCTCAAGAGAGCATTAAATACTCCAGGACTCCCCATCAAAGCCATGGCCCCTCCTGGAAATAATAGACAGGGTATATCCCTCGATATTTGTGAGGCTAGCCATGTAAAATATGCACCTCTCTCTCACACCTACCTATCTAGCTATATTATTTTCTTCTCCTTGCTTTAAAAAAGTATTTAGCAAGGATTTATTTTAACTAAATGCTGTGGGTGGTGGTCTGTGTTTATATTCTCTAGCTAGCTAATAAAAATAAGTGAGGAAGAGTATAGATTGTAAGTAAAGACTAATACTATTAGAAAATGGAGAACCAAACCAAACCAGCTGGAATGGAAGATTGATGCAATGATTCCGCCATAATGATTTCGGATTCTTCATAAAATTGACGACAGAAAGAAGGTGCTGAATTTGCAAAAACAGTTGTACAATGGGGTGCCGTAATAGACAATACAACGTCTGGGATTCTTGTGTCTCCAGAGGCCGTTTGGATAGGCCGCAGCACACTCTCGTTCCCAGGGGTTGCATCACAAAGGCAAAAATCACTGGGAAAGAGGGTGGAGCCGCAGTGCTCTTTCAGGAACTCATCAAAACCGGTTTTGGTCACTTTGTCACCGCAAAGCTTGAGTAAAAACGCAGCATATATTTTTACGTGCAAAGAGTAAGATAAATGGTGTATTTCGATATTTTGCAAAATAGAAAACAAACTAACGTGTTCTCAATTACAATGTATAAATAGAGTACCCTATCCAGCACATATACTTTGCTAATCATTTTTGTACCCGTCACTCTAAAACAATACATACACAGAGACTTGAGACACGAACACACCCTTGATTTTTGTCTTCTCTCATATCAGAATGACATAAATCCCTGGGAACGAGGGTGACACCCGATACGTACATAATAATATTCACAAAGAGATCTGATTTACAATTATTTCACGGTGCGCAGGAACTGAACCAAAATTTTAAACAAAGCAAAAACACAAAACCGTAACTTAAGACAAGGTGTACATTTTGAATGTTTTAAAGATGCTCTGCCATGCGCATGGAGAAGTTTTTTAATGACGCGTTTGATGACTGTGGCGGGTAAGGAATGAAAAATTATGATGGGGTATTGTACAAAATCAGATTGTTGGGAAATCAAACCTAACGATCCACCTTTAAATTTATGACACAATAAATGGATACGAACTTGTTTTAAGTTGGCTTTCGTTAAAACATTTACCCAAAACTCAAAAAAGAATGAGCAACTTTTGTTTTTCTCCACGATAAAAGATATCATGACATTAATCCGTCATTTGTTCTTTTTTACAGCTCAACGTAACATAAATCTGTTGCTTTGTCATATCACAGGTCGTTCTAATATTTATGCAGATTTACTTTCTCGGTTGCAGGTGGACAAGTTCAAAAAAGAATGCACGAAAGCAGACTGTGTCCCACAGCTATTCCTTCATCTGTTTGGAATCTATTGAAAAGTCTGTAAATTATTACTTGTATTCTGCCCGTTCACCAAACACAAGGCTTACTTATCGTTCTGGTATCCGGGCATTCAAACAATTTTGTAAAAACGTCATGGTACCTATGTTTCCTCTTAAGGGGGATTTTCACGAAGCGAATTGAACGGCGAATTCGACGACGAATTGTATCTGAGCATGCGCAGTTTTGTGCAAAATCAAAACAAACAAAACTGCGCATGCTCAGATACAATTCGTCGTCGAATTCGCCGTTCAATTCGCTTCGTGAAAATCCACCTTTAAAGAATTAAATTTTTTGTGTCGTACATGGCAGATCGCGTTAAATTCTCAACCATAAAAGTCTATTTGTCTGGCATACAATATCAAAGCAAGATACAAGGTTATAAAGAAAACATATCTTCAATGGCTAAATTATTTTACGTTATGCGAGGTATCCGCAGATGCCATCCACACACCCGTACTACGAGATTGCCCACATTACACCTGCTCATCTGCACGAAATTTTAAAATTTTATTCGTATATCTGAATTTACTTGTCATGACAAAGCATTATGGTCTGCTCTCATCCTTGTTGCTTTTTGGGGGGTTTTGCGTGTATCCGGTTTGTTACACCATCAAAAAAATTTTATGATTCTGAAATTCACCTGTCACCTTCAGACATTGAATTTTCTTCATCTGCAACAATCGTAAAGCTAACTAAAGATCCATTTAGTAAAAGCTTTAAGGAATTACCTGTTATTTCGGGGGGCTGAGGCTGTCCCACTGTTCGTTTTATCAAATGGGGATTTTATTACCCGGAAGTACGTCTCAGCATTTTTATTCGTTAGTCTAAATGATAGTTTGCAATTAAATACCCATAGTTTCCGTATTGGTGGGGCCTCTACAGCAGCTTCGTGTGGCATTCCTGACTCAGCCATAAAAATAATTGGTAGGTGGTCCAGTGACTGCTACAGAAGATATATCCAATTATCTAATAGCGTTTTGCATAAGTGGAGTGGCAACATAGCTCACCTTGATGCGGTGACTAAGTTGTGGGATGTTAATTTCTGATAATTGAGTTATAATGTCTTTATATAATTGTAAAAGGCTAATTTATAGGCACTTGCATGTAGTTTTTTTTCATGTCAAGCCTGTTATAGCATATTGAATTATCTAGTCGTAGTTCTCTTCAAAAACATTGCCTTATAGATAATGAATTTTTATTTGGGGGATTTGGGGATGCTGGGCTGTCCTGGGCAGCCACAAAGTGTAGAGATGTGCATGTACCCCTGGAAGAGTATGGTGAATTAAGTACAGGTGCGAGGAGATGAACGACGGTGCCCTACGCGAGCAGGACAGATGACTGGGGAAATAACAGGAGGGGGATGCGGCGCTGACAGTCAGAGGTGGGGCACCAAGAGGTTAATAACAGGTGTGAAATGCATAAGAAGCTAGAGCTCATAAAGAGTAGGTTCTTGTGAGGTATGATAGAGGAAACGGAATCACTGGAGAGGAGTTCCGGATGTGATGGAGAGAATAGTTAAGCCAGAGAACACTACTAGGAGAAGAGCTCCGGATGTAGTGGAGAAGAGTGAATTTATTGGGAACACGCACGTGAGCTTGAGACAATATCTTCTCTCCAGCCTAGCATCCTCACCCGATTCCGCCAAATTATGCTCAGTTTATTCTTACAAAATTGAAATAAATTTTTTACTCCAAGTTTGTGTTTTTATTAGGAACTGCAATTAACATGAGCTAAACACAGTTTAGCTCATGTTAATTGCAGTTCCCAATACTTGATAGTTTCTAGGCAGATGCATCAATAGGGGTACATAAGGTTGTCTTGCTCATCCAAGGCATCTTTGTCTCAATTAACCAAATCAAAGCTATGTGTCATAACTTGAAGCAACTTTCTTCTTGTTGATACTTTAGAGTAAGGGACTAAAGGTTTGGGTATCTAGTCTGTCCATTAGGAGGTTCTAAGTTAGCCAATCAACAATCCAGGGGCCCTATAAATAGGAGAGAGTTACTCTGATTTAGTTTCTCACCAGTAGTAGCAATAACTTGCTTAACTGAAATAATTTTCCCACCCAACCCACTCATACGTTTGGTTAATTTTATTTTATTTTTTCTCTTTATGTGACATACCTGCATCGTTGCCACACTAATGTTGGAACGATAACGGATTATCTACAATCGAACTGGTTCATCGAGGCTACATAACGTCGTCGAGCGTAAAGAGATGTCCAATTGCTTTAGCTACACGGTTTCAACAAACTAGACATATATGATATGAAAATATATTTAAAACTAAATCATCTATTTACAATTTCTCAAGCTGGATGCTTTCAAAACACTTGAATGCGATTATTGCTGAGATCTGACACTATGATGTAACCATTTGGTGTAACTGCCACACTTTCTGGGAAAGACAACTGTCCGTCACCATTCCCTTCCGAACCAATACATTTGACCATCTTCCCACTGTACGTCAGTATTTGTAGTCGATGGTTTCCCATGTCTGAAACAATAACATTGTTGGCAATATCCATAGAGAGTCCACGAGGGTGGTTGAACTGCCCGTCTTGTTGACCTTGCACTCCAAACAACTGGATAAACTTCCCTCTTCGATCAAAGATTTGTATCCGATGATTTTTAGAGTCGGACACCAAGACATGTTCATTCTCAGGATTCACAGCAACGTAGCAAGGAGAATTGAACTGACCAGCTCGGTCACCGTGCGATCCGAACTTCATGACAAACTTACCTTCAGCGGTGAAGATTTGGATTCGATGGTTGTCTGTGTCTGCGACAATTATTTCCCGGGAAATAGTAGAAACTGTTATCCCCCATGGTGATTTAAAATGACCGTTCTTCGCTCCTTCTCTTCCAAACTTCGCTATAAAATTGCCATTTCTACCAAAAACTTGGACGCGATTATTCCCGTTGTCGCAAACAACGAGTCTATTATTTGGCGACACAGCAACGTCTGTCGGACAGTTAAACTCGCCTTTTCTGTCTCCATGGGAACCAAACATGTGAACAAACTCTCCTCTCGGTCCGAAAGTTTGCACTCGATGGTTGTAACTGTCAGCAACGTAAATAAATCCTTCTAAGTCGCTTGCCACACCAAACGGTGACTTAAACTCTCGACGTTTCGAACCATATTGTCCAAACTTGAACAAGCTTGTACCGACTTCGTTGTACTCTCGCCTATTTATGACGACGATTTTGAACGGGCTACCCCGTATCGGTTTTTCTTGCATTGTGATTTGAAGCAAGTGTTTTCCGCTGACATCAGGTACAAAACTTATGGTGTATGTACCGTCGTCTAAAATAGATGATATTCGATTTAATTTGCACGTGGTCTATGGTGAGTTCAACCAAGGAAGCGTCGCTGTGATTGGCTAAAAGACATACTTTTAAAGGCGTGTTTGAATTGTTTTACTTGTGTCTGTTTTTTGTTTGAAAAAATCTTGCATATAATTTTTATCTTTCTATTTTTTAAATTAAATTTACAGCCAAAACCGTCCCTATTTCGGAATAAAAAGCACGACTATCCTTGGTTGAACTCACTTAAAAAAAAAGAGTTGCGTTGTTTAGTCCGAAAGAGGGACTTACAACGCCGTCATATAAACATGCTTATTTAAATCCTACTCTTTTCACAATTTTAGAGTCACGTGGGGGTTTAGGTTTAGCTCTCAGTTTTGTCGCCAGTATTCTGTCGGGAGTTCGACGCGTTTGACGTGTAATCTTACCGTTATCTTCCGCCGTCATCACTTTTCTGGTTTCATCTGGAAGAATTAAAGTCGCTTCGACGCGATCACTACCTGTGCATTTTTTCCCATGTCTGTTTTGAGCGTGTACCACTATGCTTGTTTCGATTCCAACCCTGGGTGTTTCTAAGCCGTCACCTTCAGCGTAAGAAAGCGACGCAAATGTTTGACTTGAAGAGATTTTACCCAGACAATCAATAGTGTTGAGTGCAGGGTCAACGTCTGCAATGTATTGAATAGAATCATCTTCTTCTGGGTCCAACTTAATAGAAAGTTTATTTAGTTCTTGTAGCCTCGATTTGATTTGTAAAATCTCAACCTCGTTTCCAAACTTTAAGACATTATCTGCAAAACTACAGCAGCCAGTTATCTTCCCTAATTCTAATTCAACGCCGTCCGATTGTAAACTGAGTGTCTTTTGCTTAGCTGTATATACGCGATCTAAATCGCCAATAAGTTTATCTTTTGACAGTAATAACGCGTCTATACGTGCTTGTGTTTTGGCGTTAATTTCACTGACTATCGATGCGCGACAGTCTTTTAATGTCCCCTGCATAGATGTTATATCTCGAATAGTCGACTTAAGAACAGGAATGTGTTTCTTTGTTTGCACCAGAAGTTCTTCTATTATTGGTTTCTGTTGTGGCATAGCCTCTTTGGGGTAGACAAACTGATGTTCGCGATGTTCTAATATCGTACAGACGCGACACACTGCTTCGTCGCATGTGTTGCAGAAATACTTAATCACGTTACGGGTGTGATATCGACAAAATGTGAGCGTGTATTTATCGAGGGATTGTCGATCGCTGTATTCTTCTTCTTCCATTGATATGATGCGATGGTCAAGGGTCGTGCGTCCTCGTTTGTGATCGGCTATGCAGCTTCCACATAACACTAAGTCACACTCTATGCATCTAAAAAAAATGGTAAATGTTAATCCCCACCTTGTTTGAACACACTTTACGCAAATTGAAAAAAATGCGCAAAAAAAATAACATATCTCATCTGTTTTAAAAAAGAAAGAAAAACTGTATCAAAATGATGAGTGATCATACAATACAATTTACTGATGAGATGTATCCACATCTCAGCAGTACTCTTAACAGAAATTGTTTTCTTAGAAAATTACTTTAAAATAAATTTTCCTCAAAAAATTATTTTTATGCAAGAGGTCTAAATTTCCAAGATTCTACCCAACAGCAATTTACAAACGCACTTTTATTAATACTAGTTAATAAAAGTTTATAAGAACATTCAGGCTGAGATTTCGCTGAAAATTAGAATTTCCAAGATTCTACCCAACAGCAATTTACAAACGCACTTTTATTAATACTAGTTAATAAAAGTTTATAAGAACATTCAGGCTGAGATTTTGCTGAAAATTAGAATTTCCAAGATTCTACCCAACAGCAATTTACAAACGCACTTTTATTAATACTAGTTAATAAAAGTTTATAAGCACATTCAGGCTGAGATTTCGCTGAAAATTAGAATTTCCAAGATTCTACCCAACAGCAATTTACAAACGCACTTTTATTAATACTAGTTAATAAAAGTTTATAAGCACATTCAGGCTGAGATTTCGCTGAAAATTAGAATTTCCAAGATTCTACCCAACAGCAATTTACAAACGCACTTTTATTAATACTAGTTAATAAAAGTTTATAAGCACATTCAGGCTGAGATTTCGCTGAAAATTAGAAACATATTAAGAAAGTTATCAGTCTAAGTTTTTCCATGCACTAAGGCTGAAAAAAATGTAAGCACCAAGCGCATCTAACCTCACCTAAATTTTGAATGTTCTGTTTAAAACAACAGACATGTAGGTGAGTTTGCAGAGAGTATTCGAGAGAGCTATTGCTTAAAGTCGCGTCGCTTCAAATGAGATATTAAACAAACCTTGATATGGCGTTATCATGTTCTTGACACTGCTCACACTTCTCTCCCTTCTTTTTCTCTTTTTTAATTTCTTCAATTTTTAATTGGACAAGATCTAGCATACTGTTAACAAAGAAGTTTGTTTTCAACTTATCCAAGCCGTCCTCGGGAATCTTAGTTTCTTCACGACATGTCGGACACGTGACGTTATCACGTGGTTGTTGATTGGTAATCTTGTGTAAACATTGACAGCAGAATGTATGCAGACATGCTAAAAACTTCGGTTCCGTGAACCTATCCAAACATATAGCGCATATGAGTTGCTCGTGAATATTTTCGATTACTTGGGATGATGAAGCGGTTGCCATTTTACTGGAAGATTGTTGTTGTAGCTATCTTGCAGCTATCGCCACAATAAGCATTAAAAACCAAAGTCTGAAGATAAACAACTAAATTTAACTGAATTTAAAACTTTATTTCGGATGTTTCTCAATGTTACCAAAACCTACTTGTCTCGTCACCATTTCCCATTTCGAGGCTTCAGATTTTTTTCGTAATTATTCGCTTCATTGAAGTCTTATCGCCGCAGTCCTGGAGTGTGATCGGCCAAATTACACTTCGTTACCAGGAATGTTTAACCCGATAGGAAAGTTAGGCGACTAAGATCAAAAGGATTGGTAACTAAATACGTGAGATCATGAAAACTGAAATCATGCGTGTAACTTCAATTTTTTGCGCATGTTTTTCAGCGAATGGTTCTGTATGTTTTATGCGACTACTTTTTTGTCAGAAAGTCTTTCGCGAATAGAGAAAAACGCTAAATTTTTGCATTTTCAAGGAATTAATTTTGAACAATTTCAACGATTTTCGCGGATCATTAAAAATTTCGGACAATAAAGTAACCAAAAATTTATAAAAAATAGTAAAAACAACCTAAAAAATTCTAAAACTTAAAACTAAAGATTCATCCAACATTAAAAAACACAAAAAACGTCGTTGTCGTTATTCCAACCAACTAGGTGTAAATAATTTCTCTTCCACAAATCGAATACGAAGCAAGATGTCAAATGGATTATATTAAAATAGTCTTTTTACAAACAAAATAGAAACGTTTTGCGAATAACATCGCTGCGAGTTGCTGCTGGTCTCAAGAAGTGTATAAAAAAATAATTTTATAAAACAACAACTAAAATCAAAAGAAACCATCTTAGCATGGAATGTTAGTTGTAAAATCACATGTTCTTCAAGTTTCGCTGACCACATAATGTTGAACGATGACGTCACTAGAGCTCAGTCTTTCAATCCACAGAAGTATATTCGTTGCGATCTTCTGAACGACACGTGACTGTTGCCATAGTAAATGCAAATCCGTCCTACAGTAAAAAATAAAACGTCAGTCGGCGTCATGTTCCTGTAGCCGTGTCGCGATGTCACCATAATATCGATGTCAACGGAATAACGCACGAGACAGTCAAGAAATTGACGGATACCGATCAGTTTTCAACTGTGAAATATAAGTCTAAACAATCCAATTTTTTTTCTCCCAAGGCCTTATTCATTTTTGAAATTTAGTATCAAAAATTAACAAAACTTTTTGAATTACTTTTCGCCATTATTGAAGATATTATTTTTCGCCAATTGACAATTGACAATATTATTTTTTTACAATTTTAGGTCGCATTATTCTTTTGTATATATATCCTCAAACATATATTTTATATTGATCTCTCTCTTTCTCTTTTTCAACTCGGTTCAGCACATACTTTTTATTGTCAACAACCAACCTCTTCCTCAGTGCTTGTTAGAGCAAATATTGTTTACTATTCGTGTTAGTTATCCTTAGATCAAAATTGACATGTTTCAAATATTTTGATCCTTTTTGGGCCTGCTATTAGCATATTAGCGGAAAAAGTAGCCTTCACTTTTGCAGAAGAACTAATAATACGCACTTGAATAAATATTAGAATTTAGCAATAGGAGTGTATAATATATATGCGTATAAGTTTTCAAGTTTATACTTCTTTTCACTCTGTTTGTATCCAAACTGAACATGAAAATTTACTGCAGCGGAAACGTTACACACACTCTTTTAAAATTCTCTGTTCTAGTACATGTTTTTTTTACATAGGAAAACCGTTTTTTGGCTTGAGCCTGAATATAGGCTCAAATTTTTTAATTTTTTTCTTAATTTTTATTCCTTTATTTTCTTTGTTTTGTATTCATTTTGTTATATTTAAGATAAACTTTGTTAGGATGTATATTCGACTTTAAAAAGAAACTTGATTGTGTTGTGTTTTGAAATTATGGTGATTTAGTAACTGTAAAAAATTGAATTTTACCGTGATAAGGCTGGGGATTTTCTTTAAATTTTCGAGGCTCGTTTTCTTATAAAAAATTTTTTCATATAAAAGAAACGTGTATTCAAATGGCCTTCTAATTTTCATATCTAACCTAATTTTTGCTGATAAATCCAAATTTGTCGCTCATTTTCTTTAACAGTTTTATTTTTGGAAAAATAATAATGACAGTTTGGTAGCCAACCACAGTTCAACAGTGTCCTAGCAAACATTCAAAATTGAATCGCCGTGCAGTATTTACAAATTTTTTAACCTTATTCAGGTGGGTTTTCATTCAGTAACTTCTGATTTCGTCGCAGAACTTACTTTAAACTTGCCATAGCTGAGTTTTAATCTTTATGACGTTGTCTAATGAAAAAAATTACAATTTCGCCAGCAGTAGGTCAATTACGCCCTTTTTCTTAAGGCGGTAAATGTGAATAACCTAACATTCCCTTTCTTCCGATTACAATGAACACGATTCTGATTATTTCACCACTAAATACTGCTTTTATATTATTCTTTTTAATTTGCACCCTTCTTGTGCCATTTTTACGCCCGGAGTCAAATAACCCCTATTGGTATAGGGGTTATTTGTATAGGCCTCCCAGGGGAAATTGTCATACAAAATATATGAATATATGACCAAAATTAGGGCAAATATATGAGAATATATGAATATTTTCAGGTAAAATAAATTGACAAAATATATGATAAAAAGTAGGTTTGAAAATAAAAACTAAGCCAAATACCTGTCGAAATTAGGCAAAAAAAATATTGGATTTCAGATATCGTTATAGAAGCACGTTAGCACGTTAGCACTAACAAAGATTGGTAAAATAGTAAATTACTAGCTTAAATACAAACTTTAGAACTTAAAAATCTTTTGACTTATTGAGATGAGCACAATTTACACAAGATCAATAAGAACTACTAATAAGAACAAACAATAATAGGTTAATGATAGAAATCAGAAACAAATAAACACAAGAAACAGCCTTTAAACTTATGTAATCAAAATATCAGTCATTATTATCCTTTTTTTCTTCAAATTTGACTAATTCAGTGCTCAGTTCTGTTTTCCTTTTCATACCCATGCTTATTTTACTTTGGTCAATGTTCAAGCTGTCATATATATGAAAAATCTCCAAAATATATGAAGATATACGATAATTTGGATGAATTTCCCCAAATATATGAAATATATGAAATATATGAAATATATGAAATATATGAAATATATGAAATATATGAAATATATGAAATATATGAAATCTGCTGTTTTCGAAATTTTTAAAGCTCTAAAGTGCATATTTTGATGTTTGATGATGCGTGGGTATAAATATTTTAAAATATATTATTTTTTTATTCTACTTTGAGGTAAAACGATTTTAATAAACTCAAATAGAAATTTGTTCATTTTTGCGCCCAATAATAGTAACAAGAAGCCTGAAAACAACTTAAAAGTCTAAAATTCTGAATATCTATTATTTTTAGAAGTTATTTGACACAATTTGGACACTTAACTCCTCCCTAAAATGGGCGCATTGCCACAGTAAATTTATCGCCATTTTTTTGTATTTTTTCTGATGTCACCAAATGCCACGTGATCAGACATAAAAATGAGGTTATGGCAACCTCATTTTTATGTCTGATCACGTGGCAATTGTTAGTTTGTGATGGGTGTGATATATGTAGAGTATCTTTTAATTAAGTAGTGGTTCAGAAGTTACAGGGGTAGGGCATTTAACTCAGACCACAAAGTAAATAGGGTTAAAAATCAGTTTTCATGCATTTTGAAAATCCTCTCTCGAACTAGAAACGACTGGTGAAAACAAATCAATCGAATATATATAATGACAAAACAAACGCAGTTTTGGAATTAGGATACCATTGCATTTTTTAAGAATCGCGTACCGCTTCGAAATTAGAACGTTGATGTGGACATACTTACCATGATTAACTCAGGTAGATCACTCCAAATTTCTCTCTGTGGAATCATATCTTTTCCTGTGTGACCACGTACACGATTGATGAGAATTCCCAGCAAGAAATACAATGCAACCGCAGGAAAGAATCTGAAAATACACACACACACATCAAGAAAGCGCTTGATCATCTAAAAACTTTTGACAAAAATAAACAGTCAATGAAAAACTTACAGGATGAGTATAAAAGAACCAGTGCTGATATTTTTTGTTCGTGAATCGCCTGGCGAAAGTTTCAAACATGCACCAGAGTAGTTGAAACTCACTGTGTACTAAAATAAGACAAATTTACATAAATACAACTATTGTGATCGTGTTTCTCGTTGTTTGGTTATAGGAGAGAAAGGGTAAGAAAATAAAGATCATTCAAATAATTGAAGTGCTGAGACTTTGCTCTTATCGTGATTTCCACTTTCCTTTACAGACATTTGACAATATACAGACACAACTCACTTCACAAGTAACGTTGTTAAACAGCACTAAATCTGGCTTGGGAGCCTCAGAGCCACCATGCTGCTTCCTGACGTTTCGATTCCAGACCTTACTTTTGTCACAAGTAAAAACGAAAGTGGTTGTTACTTTCTTTCTACCATTTTTGCATTGTAAATATTGCCCAGGGTACTGTGCTCTAAAACCATTCGCATCATGATCTAAATTGAAAAAAATTGACATTATCTACACACTGTACACATAATGCTACTACTATAAATTTCACACATTCTGTATTCTTATTTTCTTCCTTTGTTATTGTGTAAGCATAATTTTTTCACTGTTTTTTTTCCAAACAACCTTCTTCACAAATAACTTTTCTAAATAACTTTTTTTTAGTTAATTTTTGTTGTAGTTTCTACTCTGTTGAGATTTAATTGGTTGCTGAAAGAATTTTGGTCTAACTTTAGATAGAATATGTACTTTATTTTTTAATTCCCAAACCAACTCTCCAATTATTTTAGTTAAATTTTGTTGCAGTATCTCGCACAGTAACACATTAATTGTTTCAAGAAACAGCAATTACAGATTTCTATATTTGCATACATTGCCATTACAAACACACATTAAATAAATACCAACACTGGGCCGCATTCAACGACCTTGATACGTTTAGCTTTTGTGTACAGTAATTTTTTGCAGATAACGTATTAAAAAAATCTGGTGGAGCTTTCAGATTGTGTAGCATATGTAGCATGCATAAAGAAAATAAATAGTGAACAATAAAAAACCCATCACTTACTTTCATGAAATGGATGTGATACTGTTTCACCTAGAAAGTTTATATAATCTTCAGTGTTCAGATAGTTGACACACACCGAACCAGCACACTGAAAATACATCGACTGACATAAATTAAAGTATATGCGACACGTTGAATTATTTGCGTCTGTTGAGTTAAGGAAGCTTAAATCTGGTTCAGGAATAGGTGGGCAGTCTTTTGGCGGAAGGTCGAAATACCAATAGCTGGGACTAAAAGGAATATATACATTGTTATACAAAGTTGAAAAGAAATATCAAGTTGTAAAATATAAACAATGGTTGTTATAAGTTTTTAAAAAATATTTTTTAAAGCAACAATTTTGGCAGACAAAATCTACATTATAATAGTTGCCTAAGTTTTTAAAAAACCTTCTCTGGATTAATCAAAGCAAATCCTAAGTTACAGAGGGGTAAAAAAAACAAGAGGTCTGGCACTAGTAAAACAGCACCATTTCTAGGGATTCTTTAATGCTTTCCAAGTGGTTTTCGTAACCCTTATATGTTGCAAATATTGAATCTATATCCTTTTACAGGTCAATAACTATGACAATAGAAAATATTAACTATTTTTATGATGCCAACATGTTTTATGCAGAATAATTACGGTAAATGATCTATTAACCCTTCTGTCCAGAAACTACAACATGCATAGTAAAGTCAAAATATTTAAAATTTGAACGAAAAAAATGCAACTGTAGCACCTTGGCTGTAGCACCTACAATCAAATTTCATATTTTAAAGGTTTATCAATAATGTCTAAAAAATTAAGCATAAAATGGCAGCAAATTAACATAATTATGCAATATTATTAAAACTTAAATGAAAAATGTAAATAATTTTCATGGAAGTTACTCTTTCTCTTAAGGCGAGTGTAAAGGAAACAAGAAGCCCAGGGGCTTGAAGATTTCCGCCATTAGCCTAAAAGATTTTAAAATTTGAAGTTGATCTTGAAAACGGAGAATTATGGGGTAAACAAATCATTGAGTATTCTCAATTATTATTGTAAAGGGCCTGATACACTTGTACAATATCACTGAAATATCACTTATAATATCAATATAATTTCTTAAAATATGTTTAAAATAGAGTTATAATTTCTTATAATTTCTTATAATATAGCTGTAATATGTATAATTTCAACACCTGACATGTGCGTCATAACCTCATAATTTGCTGCATGGCTATATAAAATCAAACGAGTTTGATTTTAATAATATTGTTGGTGATCTGGTTTCGAATGCCTTTTGTTTGTGTGACAATAGATCTATTATCTGCTAGCGTTGTTGTGGCAACGATGTTATGAAATTAAATGAAATTATAACGATATTTTAACAAATTATAAGTATATTGTAGAAAAATTATAACTGTATTATAGAATATATTTAATGATATTATACAAGTGAATCCTGGCCTTAACTAACCTGCAATGTTAAAATACAACTCAATAAATAAAAAATAAAATTCATGAATAATTAATTAATTAGTTCTGCTGAATATAGCTTTAGGGGGTGATTACATGGAGAATTTCAGCCCGGGCTGAAATTTCAACTCGGGGCAGGGCTGAAAAATGTTTTGCTATTACATGGAGATTTGAGCATGATCTCAGCCCGGGCTGAACATTTTTCAACTCGGCCGGGTTGAAACATCTTTTTCTAAATATGGAATGTAAGTTAAGTTTTAACCAATCAAGAACAACCATAGAAAAGATGGTAGCTCGTTGAAAACGCGCGAAATTTTGTAAACAACAATCATCCAAACAAAATTGAAAGTTGTGTTGTACAGAAGAGAAGTTGGCTATATAGAAAAATGTTATCGATCACACAAATGCGCAAGATATTATTGCTTCTGGTAACACAATTTGGACTGCTTGCAGCCATTGACTATTCAATTGCAGGGTTTGGTAATTATTTACAAGTTGTTACAGGCAAAGTGGAACATGTCTTTTAGTGCCATATTATCTGCTAAATTATCTGCTAAAAAGCTAAAAAGAATTACTTGTTGCAAAAAAAGAGACGCATTTACAAAGTATGCAAGAAAACCCAAATCTATCGGGGTTCAACGGGGGAGAACTGAGCAATGGTGACAAAACATGTTTGGTGAAAATATGTTACAATTTTTTCATGTACGCATCCGTATGGTTGTTTTCACCCCGGGCTGAAAAAATATTTGCGATTACATGACATTTTGCCCCGGGGCGAAAATCCTAGCTCGGTTGTTCTACCCCGAGCTGAAATTTCGCCCCGGGGCGAAGTCACAGCCCGGGTTGAAATTTTTTCATGTAATCACAATTCCTAATGTGAGTGAATTTTCAGTTAAAGGCAGGATGAAATTTTTGCCACCTGCACCGAGCTGAAATTTCAGCCCGGGCTGAAATTCTCCATGTACTTACCCCCTTAGTCTACGTGCTTGAAAAATTGTACAGAAAGAAATGACGTAACATCAAAGATGGCGCATTATAAGACGATCTTCATTATGCTACACTGCACGAGCTTTAACTTTCGATAGCATATAAACTTTAATAAAGTATTGTTCATTGGATAATAAAACAATCTGTTGCACTGTTAGGATTCTTATTGGCTTAAAACTCATTTTAGCCTCGTTCTCAGAAAAAAATCTTTAGCCTGGATAAGTTTCGGGCGTCCAGCCTAGCTGCGCTGTCTCTATCTATCTCTCTATCTCTCTATCTCCTCAGGCGATTTTAAAGATTCCGCCTTCGCTGGCGGAAATCAAAAAATGAATTTTTTTTCATTTATTTTTTTTTTCGTGAAATTAGGGCAATATATAGTAAACTTTTTAATTATGAATCTTTTTTTCAAAAATTCCATCTGGATCTCTGTTTATTTTGTCACTAATAATGCTGTGATGATCTTTGTAACACTCTTTCTGTATCATACTGAAAAGGTGTTATCTCGCAAATGAATGTAACTTTCAAAAAAATACATTGTGCAATGAAGTAACAACTATCTTTGTCTTTATTTTATTTCCCTCTGAGAATCATCTTTATGACCATGGAAAGTCATCTCATTTACACAATCCTTATTTGAATTCGAAAAATAGACTCACCTTCCAAAGAGAAAAATATCACGCTTTTAAAAATGGAAAACCTGTCAAGTGTAATTTCAATGCCACAAGTAGCCGCATGTGAGTAAAAACTTCAAAACTTCAAAACTCTTTTTCTCAGTGTTTATTTTTTGATGAAATGGTATCTACATTTGAACTTTCTCTTACAAAACTAAATAACGTCTGTGTAGGAGAGCTGTTTTGAAATAAAGCTAAATAATATATCTAAAAAGGGTTTTTTATCTTTTTTGTAAAAACCAGTTTAAATTTTTTTACAGCCGTCTATGTAAAAGAAAACAAGTTGAAAAAGTAGCATTTGGAAAAATATGAAATAGTAAGAAAACTATAAAATTTTGAACAAAATAGTAAAAACCCTTTTTAGATACAGCCCAGGTGGGAAGAATGGTAAAAAAAAATGGAAAAAAAATTCAGCCGTTTTGTAAGAGAAACATTAGTTAGGAGAGACTGGGGTAACTTTTGTATACACCTAAACCTCAAACGACCTTAATATTTTTCCAAAAAAATTATATCACTCAATTGACAAAAATAAGAGCTTCCAAAATATCTACATATCAGGTTATAAAAATGTTATTTAGAGATGATATTTGGATTATAAAAATCATGCGCACTTTCCTTTACACTCGCCTTAAATTTAAAATTAAAATTGAGTATTATAATTTTGTAACATGAGCGAAATATTTTGAACTTGTAACTAATCTGAAGTGATCTAATTCACGTTGGCACACGGCGAATGCAGAGGTGAATGCCATGGTCATTTGAAAAAAAAACAAGTTTACGTCAGCAAAATTTTTCTTCACAATTTATAGACACCTTCAATTGCCTTGAATCAATTGAAATATATAGAAAGTATAGATAGAAAAGCAATAGAAAGTATTTTTACATGCAAGAAAAAATAAAGATCATAAAAGTGGTTGCTGAGCATTTTGCTTCTTCACCCTAAATAGAATTACAGTAGAATTACAGTAGTTTAAATGTGAACAAGCTGGCTTGGAAAAGAAAAGCTCGAATTTAAAAGGCAATTTGCCGACGTCAGACATCGTTTTTGCCAACGTGAAATTGTGGATTGCTGAGGCGAATCATAAAAACAAAAATTCACGTCAACATTTTTTTGCCGACATGAAATGGGTAAATTGCAGACGCAAAAAAAATAAATTTTGACATCATTAGATCCAATACCAGTGCAAAAGACGTTTTCTTCTGTAACTTCTCTCAGTATGCTATAAACTGTGTAATTACCGTAATGGGGCGTTTATTAAATTTTTTGACATTTTTTGGGGCGTCTATTCGAGGGGGCCGTTTAAAAGAGGGGGGCGTTTATTAAATTTTTTACACTTCGTCTCTTTTGCAGTTTTTAAGGATACCTATAATATAAAAGATATTCACATGTTTTAGAGAATGAACTTCAAAAGCGAAAAACTAAATTTCCAACCTTTTTTAACATTTAGGAAAAAGGGTGTTTATAGAAAATTTCCTTATTTTACCGACGTAACAAATATGAGAGATTGTGTTTAGTTGTATTTATGAAATTTCTATATTATAATAGCACCATTAAAATTGTCTTTCAATTAAAAGAAAAAACAATAGCAGTTATTTATTTTTTATATACTTTTACTATCGCCTCGAATAACCGCTCCCTTATAAGGGAGGGGCGTCTATTCGAGGGGGGCATCTATTCGAGGGGGGCGTTTATTTAAAAAATGACTGAAAAGGGGCGTCTATTCAAGGGGGAGTTTAATAGAAGGGGGGCGTTTATTCGAAGCATTACAGTAGTCAATAAAATTATTTTGTTTTTGTAATCTATTTCCTGCAATATCTTGACAATAATGAAAAAAATAGACTAAGTTTTAACAGGAAATAAAAAATGGGATTAAAAGTCATACAAATACAGTCAAGGTTTAAAACTTTTTTAGAAGAACCAAAAGAACAAAAATCGTTTCCCTCTTGCATGCTGCTATCATTATTATCTTGAACATAATAGAGTATTAAAAATTATTACCCAAGATGATTATGTGTGAACAAAAATGTTTGATCTTTATCGCATAGTAAAAGAGTAATTTTTTATTTTTTTTATTTCCATTAGGAAGATATTTTTGCAGCATTTGGAAGATATTTCTGTACCATTTGGAAGATATTTTTGCACCATTAGGAAGATATTTCTGCACCATTAGGAAGATATTTCTGTACCATTTGGAAGATATTTCTGTACCATTTGGAAGATATTTCTGTACCATTAGGAAGATATTTCTGCACCATTTGGAAGATATTTCTGTACCATTTGGAAGATATTTCTGTACCATTAGGAAGATATTTCTGTACCATTAGGAAGATATTTCTGCACCATTTGGAAGATATTTCTGTACCATTAGGAAGATATTTCTGTACCATTTGGAAGATATTTCTGTACCATTTGGAAGATATTTCTGTACCATTTGGAAGATATTTCTGTACCATTTGGAAGATATTTCTGTACCATTTGGAAGATATTTCTGCACCATTAGGAAGATATTTCTGTACCATTAGGAAGACATTTCTGTACCATTAGGAAGATATTTCTGTACCATTTGGAAGATATTTCTGCACCATTAGGAAGATATTTCTGCACCATTAGGAAGATATTTTTGCACCATTAGGAAGATATTTCTGTACCATTAGGAAGATATTTCTGTACCATTTGGAAGATATTTCTGTACCATTTGGAAGATATTTCTGTACCATTAGGAAGATATTTCTGTACCATTTGGAAGATATTTCTGTACCATTTGGAAGATATTTCTGTACCATTTGGAAGATATTTCTGCACCATTAGGAAGATATTTCTGTACCATTTGGAAGATAATTTTGCACCATTAGGAAGATATTTCTGTACCATTTGGAAGATATTTCTGTACCATTAGGAAGATATTTCTGTACCATTAGGAAGATATTTCTGCACCATTAGGAAGATATTTTTGCACCATTAGGAAGATATTTCTGTACCATTTGGAAGATATTTCTGTACCATTTGGAAGATATTTCTGTACCATTTGGAAGATATTTCTGTACCATTTGGAAGATATTTCTGCACCATTAGGAAGATAATTTTGCACCATTAGGAAGATAATTTTGCACCATTAGGAAGATATTTCTGTACCATTTGGAAGATATTTCTGCACCATTAGGAAGATAATTTTGCACCATTAGGAAGATAATTTTGCACCATTAGGAAGATATTTCTGTACCATTTGGAAGATATTTCTGTACCATTAGGAAGATATTTCTGTACCATTAGGAAGATATTTCTGTACCATTAGGAAGATATTTCTGTACCATTAGGAAGATATTTCTGTACCATTAGGAAGATATTTCTGTACCATTAGGAAGATATTTCTGCAGCATTAGGAAGATATTTCTGTACCATTTGGAAGATATTTCTGTACCATTTGGAAGATATTTCTGTACCATTAGGAAGATATTTCTGCACCATTAGGAAGATATTTCTGTACCATTAGGAAGATATTTCTGTACCATTTGGAAGATATTTCTGTACCATTTGGAAGATATTTCTGTACCATTTGGAAGATATTTCTGTACCATTAGGAAGATATTTCTGCACCATTAGGAAGATAATTTTGCACCATTTGGAAGATAATTTTGCACCATTAGGAAGATAATTTTGCACCATTAGGAAGATATTTCTGTACCATTTGGAAGATATTTCTGTACCATTAGGAAGATATTTCTGTACCATTAGGAAGATATTTCTGTACCATTAGGAAGATATTTCTGTACCATTAGGAAGATATTTCTGTACCATTTGGAAGATATTTCTGTACCATTTGGAAGATATTTCTGTACCATTTGGAAGATATTTCTGTACCATTAGGAAGATATTTCTGTACCATTTGGAAGATATTTCTGTACCATTTGGAAGATATTTCTGCACCATTAGGAAGATAATTTTGCACCATTAGGAAGATAATTTTGCACCATTAGGAAGATATTTCTGTACCATTTGGAAGATATTTCTGTACCATTAGGAAGATATTTCTGTACCATTAGGAAGATATTTCTGTACCATTAGGAAGATATTTCTGTACCATTTGGAAGATATTTCTGTACCATTAGGAAGATATTTCTGTACCATTTGGAAGATATTTCTGTACCATTAGGAAGATATTTCTGTACCATTAGGAAGATATTTCTGCACCATTAGGAAGATATTTCTGTACCATTAGGAAGATATTTCTGTACCATTAGGAAGATATTTCTGCACCATTAGGAAGATAATTTTGCACCATTAGGAAGATATTTCTGTACCATTTGGAAGATATTTCTGTACCATTAGGAAGATATTTCTGCACCATTAGGAAGATAATTTTGCACCATTAGGAAGATATTTCTGTACCATTTGGAAGATATTTCTGTACCATTAGGAAGATATTTCTGCACCATTAGGAAGATATTTCTGTACCATTTGGAAGATAATTCTGTACCATTAGGAAAATATTTCTGTACCATTAGGAAGATATTTCTGTACCATTAGGAAGATATTTCTGCACCATTAGGAAGATATTTCTGTACCATTAGGAAGATATTTCTGTACCATTAGGAAGATATTTCTGTACCATTTGGAAGATATTTCTGTACCATTTGGAAGATATTTCTGTACCATTTGGAAGATATTTCTGTACCATTAGGAAGATATTTCTGTACCATTTGGAAGATATTTCTGTACCATTAGGAAGATATTTCTGTACCATTAGGAAGATATTTCTGCACCATTAGGAAGATATTTCTGCACCATTAGGAAGATATTTTTGCAGCATTAGGAAGACCAGTTTTTGTTTTATCTGATCACTGAAAATCTTTTTTCCTATACTCACGCCTTGGTCCTAAATAATATTTACACAGAAGTATGCAACAAGCTTGTTTTGCCATAATACAAAACATCTTTTTACACCCCTGGTAATTTTAACATAAAGTTTAATCTGCAAAAATTTGATTGACTTAAAGATTAATTCTTAGCTAAGAAAAACTCTTGCTCACCCCACAGATATAAACTATTTAATAACTATATATTTTGCATAATTCGTTAATATTGCATTCTTCTTTGCCGTTTTAAAAAAATGTGTACCTATGGGCAGTAATGAAGACCTTCCTCTCTGAACTGATCTAGTTCAGCGGATGAGAAAAAATGTAAACAAATGACGCATACCCGGTTATGCCTGGAATTAATTAAACCTACTGGTTTTGCAAAAATTGTGTTTGTTTAAGCATGCAGCTTTCTATTCTTTTTCGAATATAAATGATTTATATATCAAAAATGAAATTCAACAATATTACCCTGTGTAAAATATACATGGGTTTTTAGACCATATAAACAGGCTAGTGTACAATTTCCATTCAAACAATATCGATTTACAAAACAGTGTGTGTTCACTTAGATGTCGCTGTTTCGTTCTTTTCTGGTCTGGCTTTGGCCCAGCGGCTTTCATACTCGCTTGCAAGGCCATTGCAGCTTTTTTACTCTCATACCTGCACTGAAAAAAGACAGCATTAGATTGTGTTAAGCTGAACTTTTGAAATTTTAGAAATGATTGTTACTTGCACTGCTGTAGGTTTTCAGATTCCTACCTAGCTCCTAAAGCCTGTTATCTTTTTTTCATATCTAGACTTTGATAATTTCCTTATTTGCAGTTAGGAGTCAGAGGACCACGCTTTGATAAAGGACACTGTACGACCTGAGATTTACTTGCAGTCATTTCTTTCTTCTTAAAAAATAAAATTGAAAAAAACTGTTGCAATGCTCACGGTTTTGTATTTTTGAAATATAACCAAACTAAAATGTTTAATTTTGCAATTCTCAGAGGATCACAAGGATGTCCTGACCTGTCTTTCAATGCGCCCTTTTTGTTACCAGGACGGCCTAACTTTCAACAGTGGTCCTATCGTTTTCAGAATTTTAATCAGTAAAGTAAATTAAAAAAATATATAACAAAGTTTTTGTCTACACTATTCAAACGTGTTTGAAGCATGCAGTAAATGTCTTTCTGAACTAAGAAATATGCTAGATCTGTGTCAGTGAAAAAACCTGCTTCTAAAATAAAATTTGGGTGATGTTTTTACAGTTCAAAACAACTTGAAAAAAGATAAAGGAAGATTAACCAATTTTTAGAAAGCACATAATGTTTATCTAAAATCATTACAACATGTGATGAATATCTAAAAGACGCAATAGCATGAAGGTCTGGCACAAACCTGGGTTTTGAGAAGAAGAATATGTTGACTGTGTACATACATTGAAAATTTTTATAAAATGTAAATATGCAAAGAAAAAAGATTCTGTCATTACTACGTCAATTTTTTTCGCCTTAGTTTTCCATTTAAAAACATTCAAGAGCAAGTGCTAACAGTTCTCTGCGCTCTATTACCTGCTTGTCTGAACCTCTTGGCATTTGCGTGAAGTTTGAGCTCAATCACAGGGAATGTAGCGTTTTTTTTATATTCTCCTTCTTTCCTTTTGATATTATTTGTTTTCTGTGTCACATACACATTTCATTCTCATATCAAAGAACTCCATGGGCTTCTTGGAAAAGGTTGCATGAATTTAAGTCCAGATACTAGGCTAAGCGCCAAGCACATCCTACAACTTTGACCAGGTGTTTTAGCTTTGTGTGTTTAGTCACATGGTCATGATGATCAACGCTGCCAATTCTGAATCAAAAATGTTTGCTGATTTAAACTGTAAACAACAAAAACAAAGACTTTTTTAGCCCACAAAAAGGCCACAACATTTTCGTGAGGGAAGTAGCAAAACAAGTCATTATATACTCATCTTCAGTACCTGTTACAAGCTCATCTAAGCTCATCTTAGTACATGTTATAAATATTAAAGCAAAAACAAGCTGTCAACAATGGTTTATTTAAATTATATAAATAAAATAAGTTTTGTATTACAAAATCCTAGGCTACGGGTAAGTAAACCGTGCACCAGTTCATTCCAAACATTATTTTCAGGTAGAGGCATCTTTTGATCATGGAATTAAGATGCAGCTAGTTTAGATTTAGAACAAATCAAAACAAGTATAAAAGAGTATTATTATCGTAATTAGTACAATACTTGAGTTGTTTTTCGATTACTTTTTTTTAGTTGGAGTTAAGCTTTTAAGAACAAATTAAGTCATGCTCGCT
Source organism: Hydractinia echinata (assembly GCA_030067915.1). Classification (NCBI taxonomy): domain Eukaryota; kingdom Metazoa; phylum Cnidaria; class Hydrozoa; order Anthoathecata; family Hydractiniidae; genus Hydractinia; species Hydractinia echinata. The sequence goes on along the minus strand of JASGCC010000249.1, from coordinate 345,777 downwards.
TCAACCGCTTTGCACATAGACCTTTTTGAATGTTTACATTTCCTTGGTAAGCCCTTTCGGCTTTAACAATTGCATGGCAAACAAAAAGATGCGGGCGTTAGGTGAAGTGAGGTCCTTTTTAGTCTGTTTCTTCACACGAAGGTATCATTACGACTTTTATATAAATACTAGTCGGTGGCCCGTGAAAAAATCCACGGGTTCGCCCGTCCTTTTTACACCGTATTGCGTGCCTCTCACTGCAAGTATGCAGTACCATTTTGCGTGACAGACAGACGTATATCATAGAACTTTTCAACGAAACTTCTTGTTAAATTTCTTAGTATATGACTGGTTATTGTCTTCTAGCATTTTTAATTTATCCTACAGTACAGTCCAGATGTAAGCGTACGTGTACGCTTGACTTGCAAAAATAATTGCTTTCATTCAAAAACACAATAGGATAGCGAGTTCCTTTCAAATTGCGCGAAAAAATTGCTTTGTGTTAAAAACAAAAAAATAGCAGGAAACATTGTTTATAAACAATACTCCGCACGAGAAAAAATTAAACGCGAAGGTCATTGAATTTTTATTTTTTTAACAACGAAACTAATTAAAGTAACGTGATTTTAATCTCGATATATTTTAAAAACACAAGCTCTTTTAACAAACAACAAATCCGATGGTCTAAATATTTTAAAAAAAAATGCTGCTACTTTTTAAAACTTTTAGTAATACTTCTTTATCATCAAAACATTTTTTTTAACATGCAAAACTTTTAAAAGTTCTTCTTACAAAAAGCAACGTTTAACAACGCAAACGGAAAAACCTTACGTTAGGGACGTTTCCCTTCCTGATAAGATTTCGAAAACAAATTAAATTTCAATACCGAAGAAAGAAAAAATATAAAAATATAACTTTTGACGTTCTTGAAATATCAAAAAACGTTGTGAAAACATTTTGTTTCTAAAGTTTTAATACCAAAGAAAGAGTCTAAAAATATAACTTTTGACGCGAATAAAAGGTGGAAACGCTCGTTGTGGGGACATTTTGTTCTGGTAAGAATAAAAAGATACTAAGTCAAAAACACATGTTTTTTCTAAAAAATAAATCTTGGAAAAAGAGTTAGTTAAAAAAATATTAATTTTTTTGAAACAGGATCTCGTAAAAAAAGCATTTCAATCGCCTCTCTTCGTTATTAAACTTTTAAAATGCGATCTAACAAAGCTTTTCTATCGCCGTTCTTTGTTTTTAAATACTTAAAACGCGATCTAAAAAAGCTTTTTGTCACCGTTCTTAAATTTTTAAAACGCAATCTAACAAAGCTTTTCTATCAAAATTAAAGTTTCAATCTTTGTTAAAATATAATTATTTCTATCGCTTAAAAGCTTTATTTCTCGCTAGTCTATTTAGTTTCCATGCAAAACTTTTATTTAATAAAACTATTAAACAATGGCTCTTCGTGTCACATTGGTAGAGATGATAACATTTACAATTATGCTATTGGGAATAATTATGTTTACACTATTTAGTAATAGTTACACGCAGTTATAATAAGTTATTTATTTATTCAAGAATCCTTTGTTTATTACACGCAAGTTAATGACTTACAAGACTCGCAAGATAATTAATAAGAACAAAAGATAAACAACTACCGCCTCCGAGAAAAAGGTGCGAAACTTGAGCGTACGCGTACGCTTACATCTGGACTGTACTGTAGTTGTCAAACGTGAATGATGTAAAAGTTGGATCTACATTATTTTGATACAACTTTTTGAGTTTTAACATTTGATGATGTTAAACCCGGATCCGAGAATATAGATATATGTCAATCGGAAGTTATCCAACCTACACTCGATAATAGTTTAAAGCCTCAAAAATATTTCTGTAGAAAGAAATGAGCTGAAAAAGACATTCTTCAGCAAGCTTCTTCCGTATCTTTCTGCCTGTCACGCAGTTGTTAGAGCCAGAAGGGCTTAACCGCGGAAAATGTAGCTAAACATTCAAAAAGGTCTATTCACTACTAGTAAGGACACAATTAGCTATATATATATAGATATACCTTAAAAGGTCTTTTGCGTCATATCCTAGAGGACCACAGTCTTCAGCATTTGAAGTCATACACTGGAATAAAACTGCAAAAATAATAAGCATTTCTCTAACAAATTCTTGCTTCCTCAGTGACTGTGTGACCGCTGTCAGTGCACCATTTTAAAAATTCCAGCAAGTCTGACCCTGAGGACTTGACCAAAGTCGGGTGCGTTTTTTTTGGCGGAGCGAAATTGTTGATGACGCTCGGCTACGTTAAATCTTCCTAGGAAATGAAAAATTCCTTCTGATCATCAATATCAACCTCAATATCAACCTTTGTCTTTCGCTGGCGCTGCGCTTGATGTCAGATATTCGAAAAGAGACAACTGGAACCTGGGATCGAAGTTGCATCGCTATATTAGACGTGCGGAGCGAGTACAGGTCCCATATGTTCTCCACGGTCATTTACGGCAGGAAAAAAAGTGTGCGCATGCGCCATTATTTGTTGTCAAATTTTCTGCGGCAAGCGATCCATAATGGCCACCATCGCACGTGCTTCAATTTCCCCTTAAAAACAAATGTTTTTTGAGCCTCTGCGGTAGAGATCATCTCTTAAATAGATTTTATTTTAGTAGAGCAGGCCTTGGACTATACAAAAACTCTAGATTCGACTACCCGATCACTTTCACTTTTGTTGGGAGGAGTCAGAAAGAGTAGCAATGTTTTGATCATAAAATTTTATATGTTGGTGGAAAATGAAGATATTTGCCTTCCAACGCAAAGTCATGCTTTGAGACATGTTTTTTCTGAAAGGTGATAGCCTGTTTTATCAAATAAAACCAGTGGTTTGTGGCTGCCACTTTTTTTCTGAAAGAAATTGGTCCTTGGAAATGACCTTTCACAAGACTTCATAAATCGGTAAATATCATTATTTTAAATGCACTCAATAAGATAAATATAAGCAATAAACTAGTGTTAGATGTGAAAAATGTTGCTTGTGGCTACCCCTAACCTTTCACATATATATATATAGTCCCAGTTCCCTAAAAATGGTTAGGGTTTATTAATAATTCTGCTAAAAATAATATTTCGTAGCGAAGGTTTGTTTGTTAATGAAAAATCTCATACCAAAAGAAATTGAAAAATCAATAATATTTTTCTATAATATGTATATAATTAACAAAACAACAAGTAACACTAAACCATAGATGCTCCTGTGCATTTATCTGTTCGTACCCTGGAAAAATTTTTGGACTTATATAATTGAGGCTTATGCCGAGTTTTTGTGGTGTCTGATAAATCATGAAAAATTTATGTTTATCTCGCCAAAAAAAATAGTTTCATCAGAAAAAAGTCAGGGATTTCACAGAAATATGATAAACATTAACTCTGTACATTTTTCATGCACACTTTGCTATCATTTTACATGCTTTTTTATAAAAGCATTAGATTTTTTAAAAGATAAGAGCTTTTTGTAGGCCCTGCCGTCTGCTCAATCATTGTTTTCCAAACCAAAAATAACCTAGCCTGATATTTCCATGGATGATGATGATGATGAGGACAATCCAGGTTGTGAATTCTCTTTCAAGCTATTGTTTTTGCTGGTGATTGTTTCTTTGCTCACCCATGTACAATATCTAATATTCACTATTTTTTGTGAACACAGAGCTTCATCACCAGCAACAAAGAAGTTTCAGAAAGATTTTTATATAACTAAGAAAAAAATAACAACAAAATGGTCTGAAAATGTTTGAAAATTAGGAGCAGCTAGCCTCAGCAGATTTTACTGGTCTTATAAAAACATGTATATACTTTTTATTATTTGCTAAAATTAAGATTCTTTTACATATCTATTTTACATGTATATAGGTTTATATAAGCAGGTAGCTTATATTGTATTTTCTGTTTTTTTTACATTTTAGGGAACCAGTCCCAAATTGTTCTATGATACAAAACATGTTGGCACGGTTTCATTGAAGTAATTTTGACCCAACAATTCACAATTTCAAGCGTCATTCAAACGTGATTTGCATGTAAAGATTTGTTGACAGAAGCGGTTAAAAAAAAAGATGGGACAATGATGAAACAGAAGAGCTTACTGATTTGCTTGATTACCACTTTTTGTTGAATGCGTTTGAAATACCGTAATGCTTCGAATAAACGGCTGGGGCGTTTATTAAATTTTTTGACATTTTAGAGGGGGGCTATTCGAGGGGGCGTTTAAAAGAGGGGGCGTTTATTAAATTTTTTACACTTCGTCTCTTTTGCAGTTTTTAAGGATACCTATAATATATCTTCACATCAGAAGATATTCACATGTTTTGGAGAATGAACTTCAAAAGCGAAATTTCCAACCTTTTTTAAGATTTAGGAAAAAGGGTGTTTATAGAAAATTTCCTTATTTTACCAATGTATCAATATGAGAGATTGTGTTTAGTTGTATTTATGAAATTTCTATATTATAATAGCACCATTAAAATTGTCTTTTAATTAAAAGAGCAAAACAACAATAGTTATTGATGTTTTCATATACTTTTACTATCGCCTCGAATAAACGCTCACTTATGAGGCGTCTATTCGAGGGGGGCGTTTATGTAAAAAATGACTGAAAAGGGGGGCGTCTATTCGAGGGGGCGTTTAATAGAAGGGGGCGTTTATTCAAAGCATTATGGTAAGAATATATTCGTTAAATACAGATATATGATTTGAAATAAAAAATACTTGTAATAGCCTAATTTGTAAATTATTTTTATATAATTCAGATTAACTTTCGTGGTGAAAAATCTCACGATTAGGGAATGGTCTAGGCTGAAATGTCTAAAAATGTGTAAATTGTTAGCTTTTTCGTTTAACATTATAACTGTACAAAATTTTTTCATTTGCAATGACTTGCTAGTCTAATAACAACAACAACAATGATAAATATTTAAAGTGTTTCTAGCCCAGAAAATCACAAAAACCTATTGTTAGTGGATTATTTCCACTGGGGTCCACTGAGTCTGAGTGAAGCTAGCTTTCTCACATTTACGTTTAGCTCTAGCAGGCTTCTAGAAAACTAATCAAGACCAACCTTAGAGCTAGCTAAGGTTACAGATTAGATGAAGTATTTTTTTTCCTTTACAACACTAAAGTGGCATTTAAAATTTAATTTTAGAAGTATAATATCGTTTGTTCTTTGTTTATTAGCGTCTATTTTACATTTCTAATAGTTGTCAACCATTTTTTTTTGTGAAAACGAAAGTGAAATGTATGGTGTAGAAAAGCTCAACATTTTAGTAGTAAAAAAAGTGGCAGCTACTACCTAATACGATAGAACGCTCGATAAGGGATACATGCAAACAGGAAAAGTAATTTTTAGGCAAAACTTTGCGTCAGAATGTTGTACAACAGTGTTCTTGTACTTAGAGAGTAATGAACATTGAACTGTTGTATTTATTGTTTATTGTTTGTTTTCAGATTCAACATTGCATACTAATAAATAAGCAAATGGTTTCATTCCTATCTATGTTGAATCTTTTAATCTTCAAGTGAAACGCCTCGACATGCCATCAGTTAGTTGTCCAGTGCCTGGCTGCACCTACACCACGCCAGACCTCGATGCTGTCATCATTGCTGCACTACTGACAACCCATGCTACCACGCATTCGAATCAACCTACATCGGTATCACCCACGGCCAAGATTGAACGAGTGAGACGTCCCACTGTTACTTTAGCCGGAACCTCTGAGGATTGGAAATACTTCCTGACCCGCTGGATTGAGTACAAGACCGCTACCAAAATCACAGGTAGAGATGCTGTTCTCCAACTCCTTGAATGCTGTGACGAGCAGTTGCGCAGAGACCTCACCCGATCCACCACTGGCATGTTGGCCGAAAAAAGTGAGGATGTCATCCTTGCTTCAATGAAATCACTCGCTGTCAGGGAGGAAAACGTTATGGTTGCACGAGTTGCCTTAAACAATATGAATCAAGATCCTGATGAGCCAATAAGATCGTTTGGGGCTAGATTGAAAGGTCAAGCTGGTGTATGTAAATATGTTATTCCCTGCCCCTCGTGCAGCCACGACGTGGACTATACCGAACAAATATTATGTGATGTTCTTGGTCGTGGTATCTCCGACCCTGATATTCAGCTGGAGCTTCTTGGACATACGAACCAGGACATGTGTTTGGAAGAAGTGCTCAAATTCGTTGAAACAAAGGAAGCAGGGAAGCGTTCTGCAACACGCCTCATCGATCACCACCAGGCTGGTGCCGTCCATAGCCAGTACAGAAGGGGTAAACGAGACTCCTTCAATAAGCCAAAAGAAGACAATGACACCAACCGTGATACCAAACGCGATTCTGGTTCAAAATGTGGGTACTGCGGAACAAACTGCCACAGCACTAGCGCATCACGATCCCGTCAATCCACATGTCCTGCATATAATCACAAGTGTGGGAATTGCCAACGTCTGCATCATTTTGATCACGTGTGTAGGAGCAAAGATCGAAAAAACAAGGAGAGAAAGCCTGATAATGCTGCAGTTGTCGAGGAATCCAGCACGATATTCAACTCACTATGCTCATTGAACACAGCATCTGCGGATCATGTTGATCACCACTGCCACAACAAATCTAAAAATGTTTGGAAGAAAAGTCCATCTCCTCCACAACCGTTTCTCGATTTGTCCGTGCGTATCGTGGAAGATGACTACAGCGAGCTGGGTTTTAAATTTCCACATGGTACTAACGAGTCAACTATCACCATACCGGCAATGGCAGACACCGGCTGCCAAAGTTGTCTCATTGGTTACAAATGGATTCAGCGATTCAACCTTTCTAAAAGTGATCTCATCCCGGTCCGAATGAAAATGGACGCCGCCAATGGACAATCTATCAAAATATTAGGGGCTATCGTCATCCGCATCGCTGGTATCAATTGCCACGGGTCACTACAAGAAACGAAGCAGTTTACGTATGTGACTAACGACTCTGACAAGTTTTACCTCAGTAAGAGTGCCTGTGTAGATCTTGGCATTGTATCACCTGAATTCCCTATGATTGGTGCGAATACCATCACTGTACCTGATCCAACTAATGAGTGTTCATGTCCAAAACGATCAGCACCGCCACCACTTCCTACCGAACTGCCATATCCACCAACAGAGGAGAACCGGGAAAGATTGGAGCAATGGCTTCTTAACTATTATAAAAGCAGCACCTTCAATGTATGCGAACATCAACCTCTGCCATTGATGTCCGGGCCACCCATGAAGCTGATGATCGATGAGAATGCTGAGCCGACTACACATCATTCGCCAATACCTGTACCGATCCACTGGCAAGAACAAGTAAAAGCCGACCTAGACCGCGATGTAGCTCTTGGAGTTATTGAACCAGTGCCCATTGGTGAACCCGTGACATGGTGCCACAGAATGGTAGTGTGTCCAAAAAAGAGTGGCAAACCGAGACGCTGTGTTGACTTTCAGGCTCTTAACAAACACGCTACCAGAGAAACTCACCACACACAATCACCATTCCATCAGGTTCGCACGGTACCTCACCACACCAAGAAGACCGTATCAGATGCTTGGAATGGGTACCATAGCGTTCCTCTTTGCAAGGAAGATCGCCACTATACAACTTACATCACACCGTGGGGTCGCTACAGGTATTGTACCCTACCTCAGGGCTACATTACATCTGGAGATGGTTATTCTCGAAGGTTTGACGCCATTGTATCAGACTTTCCCGACAAAATCAAGGTAACCGATGACTCTCTTTTATGGGCTACCGATATCGAGAAATGTTTCTTCCACACTTGCAAATGGTTGGACACTTGCGGGAAAAACGGAATTATTCAAAATCCCTCAAAGTTCAAATTTGCCCATGATGTGGTGGAGTTTGCTGGGTTTGAAGTTACCCCTACCAATGTCCGTCCAGCACCAAGCCTTATGCGAGCCATTGCCGATTTTCCTGTACCGCAAAATATAACAGACATCCGTTCCTGGTTCGGTCTGGTCAACCAAGTAGCATACACATTCAGTATGACGGACAAAATGCTACCCCTACGCGAATTGCTGAAACCTCAGTCTTCGTTTCAATGGAGCGATGAACTCGACGAAATATTTGCTGCCTCTAAATCAAAAATCTTAAGTGAGATTGAGGAAGGTGTACGCATATTTGACAAGTCAAGGCTCACATGTATAGCAACAGACTGGTCAAAGAACGGAGTTGGTTTTTGGCTGCTCCAAAAACATTGCCTATGTGAAGGGAAATCTCTCTTCTGTTGTCGTAGTGGTTGGAAGGTTGTGTTAGTTGGCAGTCGGTTCACTCACCCAGCTGAGTCCCGTTATGCACCAGTTGAAGGTGAGGCATTAGCCGTTGCACATGCGTTGGACAAGTGTCGACATTTTGTTTTGGGTTGCAAGGACCTAATCATTGCAGTCGATCATAAGCCGTTGCTCGGACTCTTTACAAACAGATCCCTGGAAGACATACCTAACAACCGATTGCGGAATCTTAAAGAACGCACACTGAGGTATCGTTTCACCATGCAACATATTCCTGGCCTGAAGAATCGAGTTCCAGATGCTCTGTCGCGCCATCCATCTGGCGACCCGTCTCCGGAACAAATGGTATTACCTGACGACATTTCGTTTATAGCTGCTTCATCGGCATTGAATTCCCTTAAATCCACAACCTGGGAGGATGTTCGTCAAGCAACTACAGCCAACGTCGAAATGCGAGATCTAGTTCATACCATTGAGTCTGGCTTACCTGAACACCAGACGGAGTGGCCCCAGAAATTGCAGGTATATCATCAATATCGCGATCAATTGTCCACTGTTGATGGAGTCGCACTTTACAAGGACAGGGTCATCATACCTCCACGCCTACGGCCTAACATACTATCCAGCCTTCATGCCGCACACCATGGTGTCACATCGATGAACTTGAGGGCCGAATCTTCCATCTTCTGGCCAGGTCTATCTGCAGATATCGTAAAGTTACGTCAGGGATGTCAAAGCTGCGACCGTATTGCTCCATCGCAACCATCAGCTCCGCCGAAGCCTCTGCAATATCCTGATTATCCGTTTCAGCAAATCTGTGGCGACTTCTTTCATTATGCCGGCCACAACTATCTTGTCTGCATTGATCGATACTCCAATTGGCCGATTGTTGAGGAGGCTCGAAATGGTGCGAAAGGATTAATCGACTGCCTCCGCCGAACATTTGTAACCTATGGTATACCGGACGAATTCTCCTCAGACGGTGGACCTGAGCTGTGTGCATCCTCCACGTCCACTTTCCTGCGTAACTGGGGTGTCCACCACCGAATATCATCAGTTGCGTATCCACACAGCAATTGTCGAGCTGAAGTTGGTGTGAAAACAGTAAAACGTATGCTAACGGATAATGTTTGTTCTGATGGGAACCTTGACACAGACGCATTTCAAAAAGCCATGCTACAATATAGAAACACGCCTAATCAAACCACCAAGTTATCACCTGCAATATGTTTGTTTGGACGACCCATCAAGGATTTCGTACCCATCTTGCCAGGTAAATACCTCCCCCACCCTACGTGGGTGAGTGTCCTTGAAGATCGCGAAAAGGCACTAAGGCGTCGTCATATGGCCATCGCTGAGAGACTGTCTCTGTATTCTAAGCAGTTGAACCCACTTTGTGTGGGAGATCAGGTGCGAATCCAAAATCAGACTGGTCTCCATCCTCTTCGATGGGACAAAACCGGCTCGATTATCGAAGTTCGCCCGCATGACCAATATGTGGTTCGAATTGATGGATCAAGACGGGTGACTCTACGTAACCGTAAATTCCTTCGGAAATTCACACCTGTTCGGCCAAACTTACCATTGGACCAGCTTATGAACGCCTGGCGATCAATCCCACCAGCCTCTAGGCCGCCAATCACCTCTAAAGCTGTGGAACAACCCATCGATGACAGCCGCTCCACTCAAGACTTGCCACAGGGATCTACACCACCCCTCTCAAACACTCCGCCTCCACAAGCATCGCATGATAGTGACACATACTTTGGTCCTGACCAGCCAGCTGCTGACAACCGTTTGGATGTACCGACCGCCTCCTCGTCACCGCCTTATCCGTCCCCGGTTCGTCGATCTACAAGAGAACGTCGGCAACCATCTCGTTTCGAGGACTATGTTATGAACTAATACATTTAATCGTCATTATATACTGCACATCTCCTAATGACTGGGGGGAGATAGAGAGTAATGAACATTGAACTGTTGTATTTATTGTTTATTGTTTGTTTTCAGATTCAACATTGCATACTAATAAATAAGCAAATGGTTTCATTCCTATCTAGTACTGGTAAATTGTGAGCTAGCCATCCGGGCTTTTGTGGACCTTGCCGTCTGTTTATGCTGCCCCGGGTAGCAAACAGAGGCGAAATAGTCTATGGTCATCCTTCTTTAGTTTTAAAAGAAAAAAATGTTAAATTTTCTTTTATTGGGCGACTAAAACAAGATAATAGAGAGTGAGGTCAATATCGATGACGTCATAATTTTATGCCGTAGCCGCTTTTTTAAAAAAAAATTTCGGCGCATGCGCACACTTTTTTTCCTTAAAATCGCTGTTTTGAACGACCGTGTCTCCAGCAAAAAACTGTGCGTTATGTTAGCGTACAAACCATATCAGAAATTTTTTGCCAGCCAATTTTATTTATTTATTCATTTCAAATATTATACACAGGATTATTACTTCAGCAATATTCTTGTTCTACACGGAGGCCCTGTGTTAATATATTTTAAAGGTAAAAATCAAATACAAATACTAAGATTTTATATATACAATAAAAATTATGTAAGTACTTCAGGCAACGTAAGAAAATTTGGAGAGTATACTCTATTCTCTATCGCGCAAAAATGTCTCAAAAAGTAAAAGCAACAAAAGTACCCATGTGGTTAGTAGCGAACTAGGGAAATAAATAATCAACAAGTTCCTCAACAAATTTATTAAAGAATTCCGTTTTTCTAATATTTAATAGTTAACAGTTATAGATCTTTGCTGCCAAACTTTGTACGTACAACAGGTACTTTCAAAGCATTGTTTCTTATATTTTGCTTGTTTTCGAACTTCTCAAAGTAACCATAATAGTTATCACAGCGATATTCTCGTCAAGACACTTTCTTACAAACTAGTCGTTAGCCCGTGGAAAAATCCACGTGTTCGCCCGTCCTTTTTATACCGCATTGCGTGCTTCTCGCTACTTGCGCAGCTAAGCTACCATTTTGCGTGACAGACAGACAGACGGAGAGACGTATACGGGTATTATAATATAGATTTGGAAGGATGGTATTAGTTTTCTCGTTGTCATTATTTATAATTTTTTTGCATGTCTATTAAAGCAAATTTACGTTTGCAAGTATCAGCGTGAGAAAAGTTTTGTCACTAAAGTACATTTTTAAAAGCTATTAAATTTCTAAGATCATACAGCCATTGATTTGTATTTATTTGAATGTAAAATGTAAATTCTTCAACAGCTAAATAAAAAATAATACAATAATAACGTTGCACATATATACAGAACAACAAAATTCCTTAAGGAATACCTATTCATTTCTCTTGACTTCGCTACGTCCTTTGACGATTCCTCGTCGCTTACAGCACATATAGTTATCCCTTAAAAAGCAATCTGATCCTGTAAACTGCGAGCGATGTTATATTTTGACAATGTTTACAACTTTTGGTACACTATCCATAATAAAAGTGCTTATAAAACGACTTCGTTACCACGCCCTCAAATATTCTCGCGGTAAGGGTAAGGGTAGATAATATTTTAGAGTGAGTAGAAGGGTAGAGAATAGTTTTAGCAATTTTAACGTTGTTATTGGTATAATTGTTTAATTGGCAAAACTGAGTGGAGATGTGATATAGTACACAACTGGCTTTTACAATCATTCTTCAAACCCAAAATAACTTTTCTAACATCGTGATAGTTCGTATGTTGAAGGTGGAAGGGAGACACGTCATTGCTATTCTCGCTATTCCTTATAGTTTCTCTCGTTGTTATGATTAGTAGATCATTCATCTTGGTTCGAATATTTTCTTCCTAGTGTTTAAAATAACATACGGAGTATGATCACTGATCTCACCGGTAAAGTCATTATAACTTGGTTATTTAGGTATATCAGTGCTTATATGGTCAAATAAAGTTTTTGACTTTCTTGTGGCTATAATATCTTTATATCTACACGATGAAAATAAAACCCAACGCCTCCTCCTCTTCTATTTTTTACAATTTTTAAAGAAGGTCGTGTAATCTGGAAGTTGAACGTAATTTCGTTGGTGTATTGTTCAACCAGGTGTCGGTCAATGCAACAATGCAACAATATCAAATTTATATTTGTTTATAACGAGAACTCGTCGATAGTTGATGTTAAGGGAGTATTGATTTGAGCGACAGATGTATTACAGATGGATGAATCTAACTCGTAACTATCGTCCAGTGTTCTTACCGTTGTGAGAAGTAAGGCAGTATGGATAAATCCAGCTGTGTGGAAATGAATTTATTTATGAAATAAGGTACTAACTCCTTCGCGAGTTAATGTTTCGCAAATCGCCAAAAAAAAATCATATGTATATATTCGTATATATGTATAAGTTCGCAAAAAATGAGTACACGCGAAAATTAATACACAGTGGCTATAAAAATAGGCAAATATAATAAACGTTAATATATACGCAATCTGAAATAAAAACTATTGAAAAAAAAGAAACTTTAGCTGTACTTCTTGTAACTCATTCTTGTAAAGAGAAAAGAATAGCTAAGAAAATTAATTTATATATATATACTACTGTTAGAGCTAAGAGTTTTTACAAGAAGGACAATTCGACGTATTCTTCGATGTTGTAGGCCCAGTATGCAGCTCAATGTCATTAGATCAAATAAGACGGAGGGTGCTTACCGTGTTAGCGTAGTAAATGGTTCTTGATTTGAAAAGTGTACAAAAATAAGTAAGCTGGACATGACTGGATATAGAAAAAAACTGATGTGGTGTAAGGCAAAACAAAATAATTCATTTTCTAGGATGCTAGTAAATAAAATCTTGTTAACAATTTTTTTTAACATTATAGATACACATAAAATAACATTATATATAAATCAAAATATTCCTAAGTAAAATATAGGTTAAAATGTACGAAAGTGATTGAAATAGCGACTTTTATCATCATGGTAAAACTAAAAGTTAAAACATTTATTAAGTAATGGAGAAGAGAAAAACAATAACAACACGTTCCTCCGTTCTACCATTTTACATTCTCTCACTTTCAGTTCACTGGATACAGAACATTATTCTTTCGAGAATTTTTTTCCCTCACCTATTCTCGCAGGTAACAATTTTTCGAGAACTCTAAAAGTGATTATTTTTAGCGGTTAAAATGTGCTCAATTTAAATAATTAGGGTTAAATTTTTTATTCTCTATACCAAACTGTTATTGGTTAATTGTTTTGGGCAAATTAAAGTTTTTATTCGCACCAGCATAAAAATGGCTTGACATAAAACAATACATATATACACTAAAGTTACAAACGGCATCCAGTCGAAAAGCCACGGTGATAAGATCAGTGCACATAGGAAGCCTGCTCTCCCGAATGACACGCGAGTACTTTCTGCAAGTGCTTGTTTGCTGGGTGGTGACATGATTGCTAATGTATTAATAACAAATATACCATCAGACACGCCTAACCCTGCTAAACTTACACCATACACTAGCGTGCCCGTCATTTTTACGTATGCATTTAACGGAAAAAAGTAATATAGCAGGTATACACCCAAAACTCCACAAAACGATAAATTCCCCAGCACTGAAAAATAGAAGATTTGAGAATTTGAAATTCTAATTATTGAAAATATGACCAACACAATTACGCTGATTAATCCCGACGTCATCATCATCATGTTCATTTCTGTTATTGATTCACGACGGACTTCCATTATTAATAATGGTAACCACATCTCAACTGCGCAATAGAAGTATTTCCCGAAAAAGGATAAGATCAGTATAAAGCCAACATCTACATGAGAGCATAAACTACACCAAGACACGTCTCTCTTTGTTTCTTGGTCAACCATTGTCTTGTTGATATGGTATATGTTCGAAACGTCATCTAATGCTATGTAAGATATAACGGCGAGGCTACTCATCAAGACAACTGTCAACAATCCGCAGAAATTCTCGTAGCGAATATTTAAAACACTAAGGCAAATATTCACGGACTTAAATGTCAACATGACACCAGGACCAATGATAAATCCAGCATTATAAAGACTGTAAAACAAAGAAAACTTTCTTTTCATGACAGAACTTGGATAACACTTGGCTGTTTCTCCTGCTGTGATGGGTATCAGTGCACCACCTACACCGGCAATAAACCGCCCTAAAACTGGCAACCAAGGGGAAAAAGGCATTACATAAACAATACTTCCAATAACCATTAACATATTCACGCAAATAAATGTTTTGCGCACACTTCCTCTTTGGTCGATGTATTTTCCAAGAATTATAGACATGACTATCGCGGAAATGTGGTACGAAGAACATATCGCTAGATAAAAATATTTTGGACTTTCTGGCTTGATCATGTTTTTAAGGTATGGCCAGACGGATATGAATGATGAGCTATAGTCGATGCCGATACAGAAACACTGTAATGAAAAAATGATGGTCATCAAATGTCTCTTTCTTTTCCACTGATGTAGTTCCGTTTCACTCAATGTGACCATACCTAAAGTAAAACAAAATTATCTCGTTACAATGAAAATAATTGAAGTTTTTATCGAATAATCTCGTCGAGGTATTTGCATTGCAAGTGTAAAATGCTTGTCAGTTGAACAAACACTAACTACGAAATATGTCTGCCAAACAACAATTTAAAGTCATGCTGATAAAAAAATTAACAAGAAGCCTGATGGCTTGAAGATTTTCGCAATCAGCATGCACAAGGCAAGCACAAGGCCAGCGTGGCCACATACCTTACTTTCTTAAATAATATTCAACACGAGATAAAAAAACAATAGAAGCAACAAATGAAAAAGTGCGGTAGATTATTTACAATCTGTGTTCTTATTCTTTCTTATTAGTTAAAAACGGAACGAGCTGTGGCTTTTCTGGTAATAATTAGTATTCTGTGACAAACTATTTCTCTGTTACATGTTGGTATTCTGTGCTTAATTTTTCAACCGTATAATTTTGTTTTCTTGTAATCCACGCGGGTAAAATTTGGATATTGTTTTGTACACAAATTTTATATATACATAGGCTATAGAATGTAAATGAGATTTTCTAGAGTTCGTATTGCTCTTCTCGGTTGAACTTGTTTCTGTGTAATTAAACTTTTCATGACATAACAGCTTCCCTTACCATTTTAACATAAAGCTTCCGTAAAAATTAAACAGAATTTGCGATGTTTTTTCCTCTGGTTTAAGGTGACACCAGGGGAAAAGGCACTTTTTTTAAAAAAAATGAAGATAACCCAAGAAGTTTTGGTATAGTGATACCTATTAATAAAAAACTCTAAAAAATCACAAATTTAAAAAATTTGGATGATGACGTCATAATTTATGCGCATATTTAAGCGAAAAATGGGCCTTTTTCTAAACCTTCTTTTAGATTAAATAACTCAATCAAAAATGCTCAAAACAAGATGAAACTTTCCAGAAATGTTCTTTATGACTTTTAGCACGTGGCCTATGGAACAGATTTTTCAATTTTTGCCTTTGAGCCACCGGGTTGGCTTTCAAACTTGAGATTATGAGATTTTCTAAAACCACTGGTCAAATAAAGTAAAATATTATCAGAAATAAATTATTTTTGAAAAATCTGCTTCATAGACCACATTCACAATATATTCAGCTATCATCATGCAAAATTTCAGCTCAATGCCTCAATTATATCAGAAGTTATGTTTTCTAAGAGTGCAAAAAATATTGAAAAAATGACTTTTGAGAAAAATGCGAGTAAAGTTTAATATATAATATAAAATATAAATTCATGCCATAAAACAAGCTCAAAATTGTCCATAACCATACACTTGTCCTTCCTCCTGCTCCTCCTTATCCTTGAATCCTTTCCTTATACCTCTAAGGCGTTTACGTCTGTTTTTACACTTCTCAGTGGACTTTCGGTTAGCGTGCTTGATACGCTTGATATCACACTTTTGACTTAAAATTTTTGTGAAATACCCAATTTCTATCCCAGATTTTTCAAACACAGGGTAAAGTCCTAATGCTCCATCATTATATGTTATTACAGCTGAGACAACTGCAGTTTTGAAAGTACTGTTTCCAACATATATCCGTTTTGGACACCGTGTCCAGATTACATTATTTAATGACTCGTTGACATTTTGTGTCTGTCCATGTTGGCATTTCTTTAACAATTCGTCATTCCCCAAGTCCGTATGAGAAAAAACAGGTGCAATGAGGTCAGAAACAGCTTTATCAATGGTTATATTTTCTTTGTAAGTCTGTTCACCTGTGATTTTGTCCCTTTGGTACTTGCACCATGAAGTTTCCGTTCGCGGGCAATATCTATGTCGTGTATCAAGATCTTTACTTTCGGCAGCTATTGACTTCTTCATGGCATACAAATTATTGGTATTTTGCCTAATGGCCATGCCATAATGGTTCCATAAGGTATTCATTACTTTGTCAGTTAATCTCCCTTTGCTCTGGCCAATTGATTTCCCATCTGATAACTTTTTTCCAACATGATTTGATTTGATTGTACGTAGACGCGCATCGACGCGTTTCTGTATGTGCCCTATACATTCACCTTTTGTAAGTTTTTGTCCTGGATATTGGTTTGACCTGCAAATTTCATCAAAAGATTTTGTATCACCGTCTCCAATGTAAAAAGCATATCGTAATTTGTGAAGACGTTCAGATCGGTGAAACATTTTTTTCATTCCTACGACTTCCATCCCACCAGAACTACCACTGTGATTCATGGAGCAAATATGTGTTTCTTTCCATTGTAAATACTCAAGTGTTTCTTTTTTACCTTCCCAGCATTCACATTGTTTACATTTTTTGGAAAGAACTTCAACGTCCACGCATTTACCACTCAAGATTAAAGTCATCACTCCATTTAGCGAAGAAAACCCTCTCTTTTGCCACGCTCCGTCACCGCTCACAGACACATTACGCATTGATGTATTACCCTTACAAATGTCATTAGATTTGGCATAAACAGCCTTTCCTGCTTTGTCCATTGATTCTTGAGCAGTTTCAACGTAGGAGTTATGTAAAACACTATTTAGGTCGTTGAACGTAGTTTGCGCCATTGGCGGAGGCATGTTCATACATCTGCAAAACGTTGACATTCCGTTAAAACCTAGTCCATTTTCACGAAATGAGATGATAGCTCTTTTATTAATTTCATAGCTATGTCTTCCAGAGGAATCAGAAGTTCTGCTACATTGTTTTGAGGAACAGAACTTGATCTTCCATTCACAAGAAACACATCTTAGTTCGAAAAAGTGCGCGAGTCCCATCTTCGACGGCAAGTGAACAATGTTGACAGCAGAAACACAATCTGGACAGCGAGAAACCAGCAATAATAATGAAAGAAATAAGTCACTGTTCATGAAAAAATTACATTCAGGCATATGTTCAAGTTCAAAGTCTTCCTCTGCTTGTTCTTGGAAATCAATTTTATCTGCTGAAGCTGAACTTTGTGGATTTTCTTCAGTAACAACAACATCCTCTTGCTGCGCTTGTTCTTCATCAATTTTTGCGAAGCAATTGAGCTTCGCGAGCGAAGCGAGCGAAGCGAAATTGTGGAGCACGTTTGCTACACGCGAGGTATACCAAGAGAATTATCGAGATTCTCAAAATTTCGATAGAAAAAAAATCATATAAAATCAGCGTAAGGAAATATGACTGATATTTTTTCACAAAAGAGTAGGTTATTTTTTTCTCTACTAGAACAAATAAGTTTGGACCGAGCAGCTGTAATAAAAGTTAGCTAAAAATGCCAATAAATAGGCTTTGTACCCCCCTACCCCCCGTCTTTCGTACCCCCCCCCCCGTTATTTCCCGATTTTCCGTTTGCCGGAAGCGAAAGACTGGGAAGTACACTCAAGCAATCAGAAAACGGCTATCGGCTAATTTGAATTATCGTGTATTTTACAGACCTAAGACAAATACATAGTTTATACCAAGTCCTGATAATAATTGGCTTTGCTGGCCTGCTTTTTCTCTTAATATTTCGAGTTGGAAAGCTTGTACCTTTTCTTTGAAGACACACTATATTAATTTGAACGTTTATAATGCGCAAAAACGTGTTATATTTATGGCTTCATTAAAAAGAAAATTTTAAAGTACCAAATTATCAGCTTGAATTGGCATGTTTGTGGTATCCTTTTCATACAGCAGAAGAAAAGTGAGTTGCGAAGGTATGGATGATTTGAAAGTTATTTTACGTTTTTTCCTTGGTTTGATGTAGCTAGCTCTTTTTGGTGCCTGTGACCGCCATGGAAAATATTTTTTGCTGTCATCCTTCAATTGCATCATTAGCTAGCTACCTCTAGCTACAGTCAGAAGAAGAAAATTCAATCCGTAAAGTATTAACAAAACTCTTTCTTTTTAAATTTTATTATACAATTTTTAAATATTTCCTAAAACTCAAGTTGCTTCTTTTTTTTGTTGCATCGTGGAAATAAATTTAAGTCACCAATCCAAAACTAACGGGAAAATATACCTCTTCATTCTTTAAGGTATATATTTGCTCATTTGTGGTTAAAAACTTTTGTACTAGCCTCTTTTTACTGATGTATGTTCTAAATATAAACTATTTTATCAAACGGTGCCTTTACCTGGAAGTTCTACTTTGTTTACCTACTTTCGCATGTTAAATTCTTCAACACTCGAATCTTGCAATAAATTTTTCAAGAAGTGAGCTATGTACGACGTGTGAAGTCACGAATGACCAAGTGGACTTTTGTTCGATAATTGTGGCGACCGTTAATGTAATTATTGTTTTTGGAAGATTAAGGTTGGACATATATAAAGATATTTAGGGCTTCGTCATTTTCTTTACTACCCTATGTTTTTGCATTGTGTTTCATGAGCTTACAATAATGTGGTATATAGCTAAGTTATGATACGTAAAAACTACTCTTGAATGACCCTTTAGAAGTGTGAAACCACATAATAGACCTTAATCAAATTTTGTGTTTTTCGTAACTTTTGTGTTCAGTATGGTAGATTAGTATGCGTGTCAACTGGCCAAAAAAGCCATAAGTATGAGGGCAAGCTTGGGCAAATATTTAAATACAATTTGTACTTCCCAAATGAAAAACAGTGCTTTCAATTTTGTTGTCTTGGCCACAAAAAGTAGTGATCTATATTTTATGTGGTTAGCCTCATTAATTCCAATAAATTTACCCTGTCATTTTTTTTCCAGAAGGGACAACATAGACGGTTCTAGAGTGTTAAAATGCTTCCATTTGAGTTACAAAAACCTTTTAAATTTCTGTTCAATAAGCAACAACTGTTATGTGGGATTGAACCCATATGAATATGAATTGAACGCTCTACCGACTGAACTACCAACCCCTTACAGTAAACAGAGTTGCATGCCTTTATTAATTATATCAAGCATATTGTATCTAGTAAACACTTTTTGAGCACTCTGTCCCAAAAAATGATATATATTTGTAGTTTAGAAATTTAGCTCTGAATATCGTCCCTCAAAGGCACTGGATTTTAATGTATTTAGAGACTTTACTATATATATAATATAATATACTATATAAAAATGTTTTCTGTTTCTTTTTAGATTGCGTACAATGAGAGCGAGAGATGTTATCTTTCAATACGTGAGATAAAAAGAAGAAAGCGAAACCTCACACCGCGTTGTTATTGTTTTTCTGTCAAAAATTTGAAGCTGTTTTATAAATCTTGATAAAGTTAATAAATTGTTTTCGTTTCTGTAGATTGTTTGTTTTTGTTTATAAAAGTATAACTTTGCATGGATTTTTGGCGCTAAAAACTTCAATGTTGGATTTACGTCGGCCAACACTGACAATATTGTGATTATTATCAATATTTAATTTTATAATTCTGTGGTAAGAGGTTTTACGAAATTTCTCAGTAATCGTTTTTGTTTAGTTTCGCGCGATCTAAATTTCTCGTACCTTCTGAAAAGAAATATTCCGCATATATATATATTGTATTTTTGCCAAAAAATCACTACTTTTGCGCAACGAGTTGTTGTTGTTCCTCGGTGAGTTTATTTTACAACCTTGTCCCCAGGGTTTTCTACGTCTATGATATTCAGTTTTGGTGTATTCCCAGATATCAGCTGCAGTAAGATGTTAGCACCTCGCCGTATTATATCAAAGAGAAACAAAAGCACTAGGGACAACTTTGGCTAGTTTCAATTTTGCTTGCAACTTGCGTAATGCTTCGCAACCTTTTTTTTAATTTCTAGTATCAGTTTTTTTTGCATTTGCTCTAAAAAACTTTCTTTTCTTTCCTTTACTATAATGGTATC
The DNA here is from genome assembly GCA_030067915.1 of Hydractinia echinata. Classification (NCBI taxonomy): domain Eukaryota; kingdom Metazoa; phylum Cnidaria; class Hydrozoa; order Anthoathecata; family Hydractiniidae; genus Hydractinia; species Hydractinia echinata. Next base: position 325,236 of record JASGCC010000249.1, on the reverse strand, counting down.
TCTTTGTAGAACCCATTTCAGCAGTAAAACAACCAAAACAAAAAGCTATTCTGACTGGAGGGACAAATCACGCCCTCTATCCAGGAGCTCTAGCTTGAGAACGATTTTTTGGTTTTCAAAGTATAGCTTATAGTTCCGAAATGTATTAGGGAGAAAGGTACGCCTTTCGGGCGTAACTTAGTGAAAACTCTAGGGCGTTAGCGCTGTTACTTCCGAGGAGATATTCGCGAAACAGTGTCGCTAAGGCACGTTGCTAGGGACAAAAACTTGACAGGTAGGCAAAAAAGGGTAAATTTGGGCAAATTTGATAATATTTTGATTTTTTTGAATATGCCATCCGAAAGTACACAGGTTAAGGCTATCAAAAACATGAAAATCAAGATTTTCAATTTTTCCCAAAAAATGGCCATTTTTTCCCGCCTTGGTGCCACCTTAAAAGAATAACCTTACTTCAACCAAAACTTTAATTTTCATAGTTGAATACCGTGAAACTCTGCTCTCAATCGCCAAGTAGAGTTTTTTTGTTGGACCAAGAGATAATTGCATAACAAACAATTGGCCTGCTACTTTCAATGTTAATTTTGCGCTTGTTGTATCGTTACTTAGTATTGATTATATCATAGTAAAAAGCTTCGACCTTTTCCTTTTTGGGGCGTAAAGTTTCCATAGTGGCGGTATTCATGACAGCGCCTAATCATTCACCTTTTTTCTACGCTCTAAGGTCTTTTTTTCTAACATGAGAAACTAGATATTGAAAAGGAGCTGGTGTGTCTGTCCCAAAATGGGATTTTTCAGTGATTTTCAACGCCTTCCGTCTTTGAAGTAGGTTCGAACCCCACCTGGGACAATTTTTTATGTTATGTTAGGAATTGTTCGGAAATTCGCGAATTTTTTTTCATTTTGAGGCTGAACAATGTGTTTCCTGAAACAAAGCAAAAAAAATGAGAAAAAGCTTGGGCCGTAAGAGGGAACAAAGTTGGGATTAAGTGTAGCATGCACTGGTCAAAGGAATCTCGTAGCCGTGTGATCAAACCTAACTGAACTAAGCTTAACCTTTTTCAATACGCAAAGAATTGGTTCGTCTAATTGTAAATAGTGAAGAGTAAAAAGAGTCTGGTCAGGTGCACGTATAGAAAGGTCCGTATAAAAATTTGAAAAAATTGTAACGTCATCGGTAGAGATAGGGAAATGTATGTTCTGGCACAGGCGCACGCACACGCCCACACACGCCCACAGTCAAACACAACAAATCCAGTACCATCCAACACAGATCCCATATTATGCTGCAAATGAGTAAAAACATTTCTAGCACAAGACTATATTGAAGACATCCAAAATCCCTACAATCAACCGGGGCAAGATTTTACACCCCAGGAACATAAACATGCTCACCACAGGACCTTCCGAAGTTTCCGCATTCCCGGTATAGGGGGGGCCGACGTTGACGGCTATATAGGGATGGTGCGACTAAATGTGAAAACCTTGGTTGGGGGGCAGGTAGAAGATATGGGGTCGGCAAAGATACAGCTGTCACTATGGATTATGTGGAAGAAGCCATCAGATATAGAGGGGGCCAACGACGAGGAGTATATTGAGGCGAAGAAGGTCTTCCATAGTAATATGGCCTCGGTATTCCAGGGTAGCGACGTAGACGATGTGCTAGATAGGATGTTTATTCAGGTTAAAACACATGTGGAAAATCCAGCACTACCCAAAAGTGGCTTTACAATTAGTCGAATCCTACACCTTGATGTAGACTTTCACAAATTGAGGCTAACAAGGGGCTCATCGTATATACAAGCACCTAAATGGATAGCCTCAAAGAAGGCTATCATCAACCCAATGAATGAGGATGAAGAGTGTTTCAAGTGGGCTGTTATAGCGTCCCTACATCACACAGAAATTATAAAAAATCCAAATCGAATATCTCAGATGCGGCGCTATATTCCCCTTTATAACTGGGACGGCATAGAGTTCCCCACAAGCACCAAGAGCATATACAAATTCGAGGATAATAACCCCGACATTGCGGTGAATGTCCTGTATGTGACGGAAAAGAAGATCAATATCCTGAGGCGATCACATTATAGCGGACGTGGTAAGCAGGTGAATCTACTGCTCCTTACAGATGACAAAAAGGCTCACTATACAGCCGTCAAAAGTCTATCACGGCTCCTGGGTATTGAGACCTCAAAAAATACTGCAAAAATGCACTTCTGCCTAAGCTGCCTACAAGCCTTTCCCACAGTTGAATCGAGAGACAAGCACCATGGCTACTGCAAGGACCACGGGGCTGTTAAAATTACGATGCCAACAGAGGCTGAAAAATGGTTATATTATAGGGATGGCCAGATTCAATTTAAGGTACCCTTTGCCATCTATGCTGATTTTGAAAGCTTATTGATACCAGTAGAGGATGCCAGGGGCAAAAAGACTAAAAAACTAAGCAAACATGTACCGTCTGGCTGGTGCACGTATAGTACCTTTGCCTATAGGGATGTACCAGATCCCCTAACAGTCTACAGGGGCGAGGACTGTGTGACGAGGTTCGTCAACCATCTGGAGGACGAGGTCAAAAGACTATACTATACCTACCCTCAGCAGGACATGCTACCTCTAACAGAGGTCCTAAAAATAGAACATGACGAGGCATCGAAATGCCATATCTGTCTAAAGCCCTTCGATGACTGTGAAAATAACCGTAAAGTCAGGGACCATTGTCACTATACTGGGTTGTATAGAGGTGCCGCGCATAACAGCTGTAATTTGAAGGATAAGATACCCAGCCATATTCCCATCATATTCCACAATCTCTCGGGGTACGATGCACACCTGTTTATCCGAGAACTAGGCGAGAAGTACGACACGCAGGACATTGGGTGCATCGCTGAGAATGCTGAGAAATATATCAGTTTCAACGTGAAAATCAAGGTACCTCTTGGAGGTATGGTATATGGTGATGGTGGGACTTATAAGACCATAGAGATTCGGTTCATCGATAGTTGCCGATTAATGCCCTCAAGCCTAGACAAATTAGCAAGCAACCTCATTGGTACCAACGCCGCCGGTATGAAATGCCACCAATGTGCAGATACCTGCCTTGAATTCCAGGGCATAGACGTTGAATACATGGCAAAATTTTGTTGTAAAAATTGCAACTCAGATACCACGAAGCAATTAGACAGGGAGCAGGTAAAGGCAAGCGTACCATCCATGGCAAAGTTCATCGACAAAGATGATATCTTCAGGCTGATGCTTCGAAAAGGCGTGTATCCGTATGAATACATGGATGGATGGCAGCGATTCGAGGAGTTGCTACCACCTAGGGATGCCTTTTACAGCAAGCTGAATATGAAGGGTATATCGGAGTATGATTATAAATACGCAAAAAAGGTATGGAATGTCATTACCCCAGGGGGTGATAACGTCACCATGGGGGACTATCATGACATCTACCTGACCATAGACGTCCTACTATTAGCCGACGTCTTCGAGACATTTCGAGGCGTTTGCCTGACGAACTACAAGCTTGATCCTGCACACTTCTACAGCGCACCTGGCTTGGCATGGAAGGCAGCACTCAAGTATACCGGAATCAAGCTAGGGCTACCTACAGACCCCGACATGCTATTGATGTTCGAGAGGGGTATCCGTGGTGGCATAGTCCAGGCCGTACATCGCTGTGCCAGGGCTAATAACAAGTACATGGGAGACCAGTATAACCAAGACGAGGAGTCATCCTACCTCCAGTACCTCGACGCAAACAACCTGTACGGCTGGGCGATGCGTCAAGATCTACCCACGGATGGCTTCAAATGGGTATCGAATGTCGAAGCCTTTACCAAAAGGCGGATCGGTAAGCTCATTGAGGAAAACAAGCATGGGTACATATTAGAGGTTGATATCGACTATCCAAAGACACTACATGTCATACATAACGACCTGCCATTCCTACCCGAACGCAGGACGGTTCACAAGGTCGAGAAATTGGTACCGAATTTGGAGGACAAACAAAGGTATGTGGTGCATATCAGGGCATTAAATGAGGCTATAAAACATGGTCTTGAACTGAAGAGGGTGCGTAGAGTGATCAGGTTCAACCAGAAGGCATGGCTGAAGGGGTACATCGATCACAACACTAGACTGAGAACTGATGCCAAAAACGAGTTCTACAAGTTGATGAATTTGAGTGTTTTTGGTAAAACTATGGAAAAGATTAGAAATCACCGCAACATCCAACTGGTCACAAGCGAGGACAAGTACACGAAACTTGTGATGAAGCCAAATTTCAAAGGTGTAAGCCGGTTTAGTAAGCACCTCCTAGGTGTAGAGATGGGTAAAACGGAGATCAAGATGAACAAGCCCGTGTATATAGGGCAGGCCATCTTGGATCTGTCAAAAATGGTGATGTATGAGTTTCATTACGACTACATGCAGCAAAAATATGGTAGTAAATTACAGCTATGCTACATGGACACGGACAGCTTCGTTTACCATATCAAGACACATGATTTTTTACAAGGATATAAAGGACGACGTCGAAAAAAGATTCGACACATCCGCGTATAGCGAGGACGATAAACGACCTCTCCCCAGGGGGAAAAACAAGAAGGTCGTGGGTCTTATGAAGGACGAGCTAGCGGGGAAAATCATGACCGAATTCATCACCCTGAGGGCCCCAAGCTATATGCTTATAAGAGCCTTACAAAAGAAGGCGGTGATCGCAAAGCGAAGGGCGTCAAAAGATGTGTAACCAAAAAATCCATCACCTTCGACGATTATCGGCGATGCCTGGAACAGGGCGTTGATATATACAAGAGCCAGGTCGTAATCCAAAATAAGAACCATAAGGTATACACCCAGGAGGTGAACAAGCTAGCCCTTAACAGGGAGGATGACAAACGGATCGTTCAACCAGACCAGATTACAACATTAGCAAGAGGCCATGAACGCCCGGTGCCTACCGAGGAATAAATGGAGGTGTGTTTGTACATAGCTATACTACTACCCTATGCCATGATAGCTTTATATACTTTTTCGATATCGACTACTAATAAATAAGATGTCTGATATCGCACAAGTATTCGACACAGCCTCTGCAGAATATGAACAGATAGAGAAACCCATCGATAAACGTCAGGCCTTGAAGGAGGCCCTGAGGAAAGGCAAAGGACACCTTTTACCCAAAAAATGCACAGAAGGGTTTATTGATAAGGCCCCAGAAGAGGCCATCGATAAAGTACATACCGAGTACCTTCAGCGAGAACTCCACGAAAAGGGGGAAAAGACGGCCAGGGCACTGTCTACCCATGTTATCAGCCTCTATGCTAGCATGATTGGAAATATAGTGGATATCGACAGTGTTGATGAATTACGTCGAGATATCAAAGAAGACCCTATAATCCGAGACTCCATGACGGATTTGGGAATACTCGTGTACTGTACCATTGGGAGGTGTCTGGCACTCCTCTTGGTAGCAGGACATACCGCGAGGCATATGAGCAAGAAGAAAGAGGAGGACGCGGTGACTAAAGATAACAAAGATGAGCAGCGCGTGTAGCATTATCATCAATCAACAGCAACCCGAGACCACGGAAAAAATTGTTGAGGTACACAAAAAGCACCCGGGAAGAGTTGCTCAGGGGCACAGGCTAGCGGCGCTGATGAGGGAGAGGAAGCTTGGAATAGCCCCACCAAAGAAAGAACCCATGACGTTTAGGGAGTTCTTGAGATACTTCGAGAGAGATTTAAACACCCCCGAAGCTATACTCAAGGGGATAAAAGAGACCATGGAGATCCTTGAGGACCAAGGCCTTACTATCCATCTTGATGTAAAAAAGAAGTAAATTGTTATAAGTTTTAGGACTTATAACAAATAAGTGAACAAGAAGGGAAACAAGAGGAGAGGGTCATAACCAAGAAAAATGAGGGCCGTGTTGCTGCTGGCAAGAGACTTGCCGAATGGAACCGAAAGAACAAGGCCGACTTACAGAAGAACGGGGACAAAGGTACTTCACAAGATGAACAAGAACCTGTTGCAGGTCCTAGCAAGTCCCTGGATAATGTATACCTTTATGGTGTAGGTACGCTTGCCGTGCTTGCGATAGCTGTTGGCGTCTGGTATAAATTTAGTAGGGGTGGCAAAAATGGCGGAGAAACCCACAAACCAACCCCCGAACCTCAACAAAAGGGCAAGCCTCATACTGAATTCTTCAAAATGCTATAATATAAATGACAAGCAACGTAACCCCAAAAGAGAAGGAAATCCTGGATATGCTATATGAGACCGTTGTGGACCTTAGCTTCACGTTCGCCTACGCTATGGCGGGTAAGAAATTTTTGGGCATAACAAGGCCATCTGCCAAAATGGACATGAATGACGTCCTAAAAATGACGGCGTACTTCGCGGCAAGGAGAGCAAGACGCGAAATGGCCGTCAAGAAAGTCTGGTTGCCCGCAAGCATAGTCCCAAAACCAAAATAGACCGCCCGGTAAAATTTTCTATTTGTCCCCGAGGGTAAATAGAAAATGGAGGAGGGTAAGAAATGCTCAAAATGCAAAAAAAGTCTTAACCCTGGACAATTTCAGGATCAAGCCTTGTGGTCAGCTAAATCAACAGTGCATAAATTGCCTCAATATTAGCAAGACATCACGCAAACGTCGTACAAAGTGCCACCCCGGCAACCAGCCTCTGCATGAGCTAATGACTATCTGTAGAGGTCACATTGAGGCCCAGTTTTCTGAGGGAATGACATGGGAAAACTATGAATATTTGCACATTCACCACAAGATTCCGTTTAAATATATGGAAACAGGTAGGTCTCCAACGATTGCTGATGTTGCCAGGGCATTGCACAAGGCGAGTCCCTGGATAGTAAATGGAAAGTAAAAAATGTTCGAAGTGCAAAAAACTGCTTTCCTTGAACATGTTCAAGATTAGGGGTAATAGTAGGACAAAAAGTTGCATAGAATGCTTGGATAAAGCGAAGGGGCGGCGACATAGCAACAGGATCCCTGTTATTGAACACGAATTAGACCCTCTTGATACTGACAGGGAAATTAGAGGGCTTCAACAGGATAAAGATTACCTACTTCTCTACACCCTGTTGACATACAACATCATACCCCAGTACATCGAACTCCTCGGAGCACTCCTGAGAGCCCGGAAAAGGCACTGCTCGTCAAGGGATACCGCAAGGTATTGAGGTAAATTAACCTATTCTCCGCTACCCTTAGAATATAAGACCCAAAATATCAAATTATGCCCTGCCTGTAATGGGCATCTTGTAAACAACCCCGGTGGCACATGGATCTGTGCTGAATGCCTTTGCACCATACCGAAAATAGATAGGAATAAAGGGTGTTGGATGTCGTAAAAGACTCACATACAGCAATCTTCACAGGCCCGACAAGTTGCGGAAAAACGCAACGTGTTCTGGACCTACTTGAAAACGAATATAAAAAGCACTATCACAACATAGTCATACTTTGTCCTACTATACGATGGAATACCACCTACCTTGAGAGAGCCTCACTCTGGAGGGACGACTATGTCTTTATGATCGATCCTAAAGATGAACTCTTTGAATGGGTTCAGAAATTGTCCTCATTGTTGGCGGGCGAGGAGACGTTGTTTGTCGTCGACGACATGATAGCCGACGAGAGCCTTGATGAGCGGCGACAACCTTTGCTTGAGCTTGCCATCAGTGGTAGGCATCGAAAGCACAGTTTGTGGCTCCTTACGCAGTCATATACTGCTTTGCCCAAGAATCTTCGGAGGTAGAAAAAAGCCCTGTTTTTGTGGTATCCTCATGAACGCTCAGATATGAAAATGATCGATGAGGAGACTAACATGATATCCGACTGGGATGATGTCAAAAGTGAGTTGAAAAAGTCCAAGCACGCATGCCTGTACGTGAGGTTGGAACACCCCAGGGCCTGGAGGATTCTCGAATGACCGTAGAAAACCTCTGGCCTACATTGCTATAATAGAAATGTCTTCACAGCTTTCGCTTTTCAACGCAGTACCAGCCGGAGCAATTGAAACCCTGTTCGATGAGGAAAATCAGCCTCTGTTCAAGCGCTCCGATCTCGAGAGATTCCTGAATATTTTAAATAAATATTTTAAATTATATCGTTGCGGTTAAAGGGAACAACTATGGTGCACTCTGTTACCAGGTCATCAAGGATAGGGATTTGAAGCTATCGGATTTGGCTGATATATCAACAATAGGCAATATACTCAACTTTCCGATACCGGATAGACGTCTAGTCGATATTGATTTGGAAAATGAGCCCAATGTCATCAAAGGTATCGTCTATGGATACCCGTTCTATACCATACATCCTTTGGATTATCTGCGAGATCCGAATGATGATGATGATGACGAATGAAGAGCTATTACCACTCCTTGATAACATCCGGAGGTACCTGAACATCTTCAGGAATAAGCATCAATACTTCTGACACGAAGCTGCGATCGGGACCATCCTTTAAATAGTACAAAAGGCGACTACCTGATACTATACGATCCAACCTGTAAGTATGTTTGCTGTAAAAGGCGTCAGTGGCGCGTCTTTTAGAGTCATTATGCTCCTCTCCTGGTTGTAGCAGGCAGATATAAAGACCATCCTCGGGCAGGGGTTTTTCCTCGGGATATTGCTGACCTTTTGCAAGTGGAACATCATCGAGTTTAATAGCTTTGTTAGGTTTTAGGCCAATCATGGCAGTTTTGCTGCTGTTTAGACTTTTGACAATAGTGTACAGGTGCTTGACCCAAATGGTACTAGTTTCCCCGGAGACCAACTCCTGTGCATCCTGAGGCTTAAAGAGTCTTTCTGCGAGTACCCTGTTGTAGGATTCGACAAAGGCCGTAAATGTATGGTGGTGCTTAGTGGTGGCCCTCTTAATTTCAACTCCCTTATCCCCCAGTAGCCCCGTTACATCTGATTTGAATTCGGAGCCATTGTCACACTAAAAAATCTTAGGGTATCGTAAAGGTCCTGCCTTATAGATGTCCTTCAACATATCCGCGACCTCGCTAGCCCTTTTGGTACGCAATGGCCTAGCGACCTTGTACCTTGAAGCAACGTCAATGCCCGTCAGGATGTATTTGTAGGTGCTTCCATATAGCTTGTCATGTGGCATATACAACAAATCAAACTGGTGCATCTCATTGGGTGTTGTAATGGTGAAATGGGGGTAATCTATACGTTTTGGACCCCTGATGTGTCTCAACCATAAGAGTTGACGGGACAGCCAGTGGGTAGCCTTCCTTTTTGATAGGCCGCTCTCCTTCGCGAGCAATTTGATAGCTTTCCGTCCGGTCCACAGGTATTCCGGGGTATAGTATAGTTGACTTAGTTTTTCAGCCTCATCCTCGGTAATACTATGTGATGCTTTTGACGTGTCTTTATTTATACATGTTAAAAACGCACGTTGTTACAGATACCTGTAGGCTATAAAACCTAGCAGGGACAGTGATCCAAGGATGAGGCTCAATTCCCCATTCTGTTGCTCCTTTGAAGGCGTGTAAAAATCTTTCAATTGTGGGGACCTCTTTTCTGAGGCAATGTAGTATTTATAGAGGTCGTCATCGAGCTCACGAAGGCTCTTGCCGGCCCTTATTTGTATTTCACGTTGTTCATTGAACCAATCAAGCTTGGCTTGTCTCTTTCTGATCCACTCCGCCTGAGCAGTATTGAGCTCTTCAACGGCTTCGTCATGACGCCTGCGCTCCGCCTTACCGTGTCCCGAGAGTTTACTGAATAGAAAATTTGTTCCGGAGAATGCAAGGGCGTTTATGGCCGCCCCGGCAACGATCACAGCTATTGTCGCCATTTATTAGTACTCTACCGAGTGAAACCTACCATCTAGGATGTTCAGCTGGGCGTCCATTAGCAAATAGACATAGCACCGTATATCCCCAGTTCCGTCGACTTTCTTGGTTATATGGAGGGTAATGCCATCACTCAGACGTTGCAGGGGTCTTCCCGAACCATGTAGGATATGATCAGGAGAGGTTCGGAAATCCATGAATAAACAATATCTTTCATTGAAGAATTGCCCAATCGTTACCTCCGAGTCGTGGCCTCTTAGGATATTTACAGCCCCCTCAAAATGATCCTTACCAAGCATGGCATGCGAAAACAGTTCGTTGGGCTCGCCCTCGACAGTGATCGAGATCTTCTCAATTTTTGGGTTATAAAAGGCTTCGTTTTTACCAGCATAGGGCTTCACTGTTGCAGGGTCCACAAAGAGTAGCAAGACGCCCTTTAGACTCTTGGCAGGGGTATCGATTTGAAGGTTGTAACTCGTGTCAGCTTTTTTTGAGGGTCACTACCTTGCTACGGAGTATCCGTTCATAGGGTAGTGCGAGACGGCTATAACGTGACATCATAGCACTCGCGAGGCCTTCGTGGGTGACCTTGTCAAACTTCAATGAAATATTGATGATCTTGTACGCGGCGTCGGCTGCCTTGGCCGCGGTAGATCCCACGGCTGCCCTACCTGCATCTTTGATCACGTCGCTGTATGATGCGAAATGTAGGACAAACTGCAATCTGTCATGGAGCTCTGCTTGGTGAAAGGGCAGGTCTCTCGTCAATTCAAACATCTTGCCAAGGGGGACGCAAAATGTATTACCATACGCCGCGGCGATGGCTTTCTCCTCGTCGGTACCTACATGGTCAGTGGCCTTTACCTGTAGGGCCCTAATGGTACCGTCATTAGGATTAATACCCTCTAGAATTAAGTTGTTTTCCCGATCGAATTTGGGCAGCCACAAGTCTCTGTACACCGCCAGGGTATTGTAGGCGCTGATATTCTGTACCTCATTACCATTTAGGGTGATGCGTAGATTTCGCACCAGGCTTTTGCCTATGTTGCTGACTAGGGTACGTTTGGTGTTATTCCCTGTAAGTACCAGGTCAAATAGTAGCCTGATGCTACCCGGAAATATGACATCATTCTGTCCTAGATTGGGTATATCAACATAGAGGTCCTCATTCTGGTTGATTGTACTGGGTACGTGACTCACCTTGACGCGCTGCCGCCTTCCTTTAATACCAAAAAGCTGCCTCGCCTCTGCGTAGGGGTCTAGTATACTTCCAAATACACTCATGTTTATTATATAAGGAAAATCTTTAAATAAATGCCAACTAATCCAGTATTTGATCACAATCTTCCGGATGAGGGCGGGAGGGATGATAAACCCGATGATACTACGTCAAAACTCCCTGGAACGCCAAAACTCCCATCAACACCGGGGCCTTCAACGCAAGGAGAACAACAAGGTCCTCCAGGGGATCTCCTTTCGGACCAGAGGAAAAAATCGCTACAGGATAGGGTAAACGATCTTTACAAACGTTTTGAGGAGAGGTTGGGGAAACCTATTGCGATACCCTACGACGAGCTTAGGCTGGAGGGGAAACGTCTTTTTTTCAACGATATAGAGCTTACAGCATTAATTAAAAAAGATAAGGGTGGGTTGCGAGCTACCGGGGAGATGATCAAGAGATTGAAGGCAGATCTCGTGCGGGTCCTAGGCTTTCCCGACTATGTTACTACACCCAACAGGGGCAAGGCAGCGGCCCAGGCACTTGGGCAAAAGGTTGATGACATTGTGAGGAGGATTGCCGATGATATCATTTCGATGGAATCGATAGAGGAATTTGTGGATGCCACGGAAAACTTTATGGAGGAAACTTCATTTGGTGGCACTGATGAAATCACTGAACGTGAAAGAGGGGGCCTTAACCTCGAACTTCAAATTATAAGGAGTAACCTGAAAAGCCTGGCAAGTAAGATCATTTCGTTTGGTAGCGAGATTGGCAATGCAAGGGGCGAGATAAAAGAACTTGAGAAGCAGAAGGCCGGGGCAACAGAGGAGCAAAAGGCTAAGCTTGATATAGATATAGAAAAATTGAATGATAAGATCGAAAAATTGAATGATAAAAAAAAAGACACGCAGAATGCACGTAGCCTACTTTCCTCAGAAATTTACAGCCAGCTAAGGATCATCAAGGAAACGTTGATGAAAATTGCTGGGGATGACACGTCTCTGCTGGAGAAGCTAAAGATCCTCTTCAGGGAGCAGGGTATAACCATAGCGAGCATAGTCTCCACCATTGGTCTATTAATAAGCACCATCGTACTTGCGGCTACGGGAGGGGGTGCCGCGGCGGGTGCTGCAGGAGGAAGTGCTGCAGGGAAGGGGTTTGTAGAGAAGCAGCTTGAAAGGCTCGGAAAGTTCCTGAAATACCTAGCAGGTAAGGCAGGTGTTGCATTGCCGGGGATTATGGGTACCATAGTCTCGTTCTTTTTTAGAGTAGCGGCAACCGTTGTCGAATACGCAGCCAGGCATCTGTACATAGCTATCGCGGCCGCTGCCGGGTTTGCCGTGTTCTATGTTAGGGGGGTCTAACATGAACTATTTTTTTAGCCATATGTAGGCAATGATGATTCCTACCCCTGTCGTGATCAAGCGGCCTTCGTATCCTCGTGCTGGTTTTGTGGAGGTTGTTCAGTGGTATGTATAGGAAGTGTGGTATGTTTGGGAGGTAGTTTGATATCTGCCACATGTCTGATGGTATGCTCGGTATGCCTAAGGGGTGTGGTATGTATAGGTGTTTTGGTAATATGCTTGGGGGTGTAGTATGCATGGGTGGTTTGATAGTATGCCTAGGGGGTGCGGCTGCCGCATGCCTGACAATAAGTTTGTTATTCACATCAACCCGGGCACCGACATTGACATTGGCAGGTGCGATCAAAATGTTATTCTTATAGCCCTCGATTTTACCTATGCGCAGGTTCATGTCTGAGGGCAACATGTATACGCTGGGCATGACAGCGAAATTCACCGGCGTTCTTGCATATTGAAGTACCTTCTGGAATTCCGTGATATCATGCCCCACATTCTCCTGGCGTTGTACCATGGCCTCAAATTTCTGCATTAAAATTTGCCTTGCTGTGTAATTATCGGCACCCGAGCCCAGTAGGGATGCTTTGGCACCTGCCTGCGATCCAAGCAATAAGACCACGTAAACCCGGATACTCTCACTTAGCTTGGTCAGCCCCTCCGATGTCAGGCCTTGACTTGTTGGGATGATGAATTTGGCCCAATCACCATCAACCTGTGGCCACCATCTTCCGTTAGTCAATGATGCCGATACTGATTTGGTCTTGTATAGACCGTTAGGGTCCGCACCATATTCGCTACATACCTGCGCATACCCGGAGGTTGAGTAGGGGTTTTTGTACTGACTAAAACCATCGTTAAAAGACATGGGTACCTTCATCCTTGCCAGGATACGACGTATATGATAGTATACATGGAATTTGAATATGGAGTTTACAAGTGGTACGGAGCCTGTTAGGTGCTTAGCGGATATACCTACTGCAGTGCTTGCGCAATGGGTTGCAAAGTTCACCTGAATATTCCAGTAGTCCAGGGCTTGTCCTCTTGTCCAGCCCTGAATGACAGGGTCGTTCAGGTAGGTTGTTGTAACCTTGATGGGGTATTTGGTAAACTCGGGGAATGCCACAGAAATGTGTGACTCCGTCGATACATACAGGTCCTGATGCTCCAAGTTGGTTACACCAAGTGGCCATTCACCCCTGTTGGAATTGTACTTTGCCTTGGGGTTGTATGAATATATGTTCATCTTTGTTTTAAAACAAAGATGAAGCAACTCTACATCACTGACATCCATAAACCTACCATATTTGAGGACTACCTGGGACAGGACACTAGAATTGCCTTGAAATCGATAAGCATCAGGCCCGTATGGCTGAACCTTTACAGCGATAATGAGCTCGTCATACGTAAAATGGGGCCTGATCAAAGAGAAATTAGGATCGAAATTATGAACGGCCTATATAGGATAGAGGATTTGGCGGCTATTGTGAACAGCCAGGCGCAGGACAGGATCAAACTGTTTGTCCTTAAAAATGGACTCTGTAGGCTCCGTGTCACTGACGGGTACACGGTGGTGATTCATCGACAGCTGTAGGAGCTCTTGGGCCTACCCTACGATCCTAGTAAAAAATACTATATGAAGGGTGATTATGATGCCTTCTATAAGACCGACGTCTACATTCGGCTACGACTCGTTTGCCCTCGGCTGGACGAATTTGATGCCCTGCTGGATGGCAAAAAGTCTAAAATTCTCGCTTTGTTACCCACCAAGGAATTAAATGCTTGGGGGGATATGCTTACATGGAGTTTTGAGACCCCAATTTACATGCCCCTGAAGGGGTCCACGGATCGTTTGGAGTTTATGCTGACAGATGAATTCCATCATGACAAAAACGTTTCGTTCACTGAGATAACGATGTGCCTTCTCATAGAATAAATAAATGGCTGATATAACCAAGCGGTACCCAAATTTACCAAGTGCACCTGCACAAAGCGCGGATATGCCGGAGGAAGGCCAGGTCTATAGGCTTAAAAAGATCGAAGAAATTGAACAGTACCTGAGAAGGGAAATTAAAGAGCGGGATAAGCTCTCGAAGAATTTTAAGATGCACGCCACCTGGGTCCGCTACTGCGACCACGGACTGCTTGGTATTACTATAGTAACGTCGGGTGTCGGAATCAGGGCGTTGGCCTCGGGCCTTGGTGTTCCAATCTGTATCGCGATGGGGGGGTATTACGATCGCAGTGGGAGCTGGGCAGGCAGGTCTGAGAAACGCCGGGAGGAGGCTGGGTGTGAAGGCTAAGAAACATGAGGCAATTAGGCTACTTGCGGAAACAAAATTAAACTCTATTGTTGATCTCATATCAAAGGCTATAGAAAATGGGGTTACCAGCGACTATGAGTTTAGTCTTATCATGCAGGAGAAGCAAAAATAAAAATATATGATATTGAAGGAACAGATACGACAGCGTGTTAAGAGGATTGTTGACTCCATTAATGAACGAAAACGTGCCCAGCTAGTTGCGAAGGGCAGAGAAGAGGGTAGAAGTGACGTTTTAAAAAACTTCACTCTGTACAGTATGCCAGCGGTATCTAAATTCCCCACCTGTTTACAAGCCCTAATTTTATACATTTTATAGGCCCCACAAAAGGCCTATAAAATGTATGGCTTTTTAATCCTCACCTAGCAGCCATTCTTTTTTGAAGTCCTTATACCGACATTCCGCGACATGTACCTGTGGGTAGTGGTGTTTACCCTGCACGTACACCGATGAAATGGCCATGATTGCACTGGCTTGACAGGGCTCATCATAGGGTACCGGCATACCATGGAATTTGGTTGTGATCGCATCTTTGTAATATTTGAGCTTGGCGTTCACGTAACGGTCCTTTTTCATGGGCCCCGTCGTCAATTGCTCAGAAATCAACTCTTCGATTTTGCCCCATATTTGACGATACTTCGCAACCCAGTCGGGGTACTCTTCAAAATCAAGACTCATTGCTGGTACGGCATTAGCGTTGTACCGGGTCACTCCATTCGGGGACCAGATTTTAGGTGTCTTTACCCTGAGTGCTACCACGAGGTCTATTGTATGGTACCCTATGATGTACCGCTGATCCTTGCCCCCGTTGGCTGGTACTGGATCTGACACTGTCAGGCATTCCACGTTGATATCATTTATGTCTGTAAAGGTAGTCGCAAAGTTGTAGAAGATTTTAGGGTTGACAAGCTCTTTCTCAAATTTCAGCATCTTATTTTATTGTAATTCGAACGACCTCAGAGGGTTGCATGTCATCTTACATACACACCCGCCCCCGTTATATGTGATATATTCCTGATAACAATACCAGCATAAAAGTTTACCATTTACCATGAGCCTTCGCCCGCATCTACACCTATCATATTCATCCAGCATACGTTCACAGTCCTTACATTCTTCATTCATTTATTTCTCGGGCATTAAAGCGATCTCATAGATATTTAATTCTTCGTTCCTTCTCCTTCTTCTCTGCTTCTTGTACCAGGGCTAGGGCCATTAGTGGTAGGGAGAAACCGATGCCGGTCGCGAAGGTCATGATGACGACGATTCCAAAAATATCAAATTTTCTCTGACGGTTAACGCACATTTATATTAGTAGTATTTTGATTTCATCCTATAACCCTGAGGGGATGTAAGAAAACTTATGAATTTCACATGCCTCGAGTCTTGAATCTGTCGGGGACATGCCTTAGCATGTGGGAATATTTTTCAACAGCTTTGCTACACATGCCTTGCGTTTTGAACCAATCCGGCACGTGCTCCAACATCCAGGGATCCTTTTCAACGGCCTTGTTGCACATATCTTGCGTCATGAACCGGTCCGGCACGTGTCTGAATACCGCGGGATACCCTTCGGCAGCCTTGTAGCACATGTCCTGCGTCTTGAACCGGTCCGGCACATACCTGGATAGGTGGGAATATCTTGCAGCAGCCCCATTGCACATGTCTTGCGTCTTAAACTGATCCGGGACATGCCTGAGCATGCGGGGATTTTTTTCAGCGGCCTTGTTGCACATGTCCTGCGTTTTGAATTCATCTGGTACATACTTAAATTGATCCGGATCCTCTTCAACCGCCCATCTGTACATGTCCTGCGTTTTGAACCAGCTCATTTATATATAGATTTCAACGCTGGCCCGAAGATTACAAAGCACTCATTTTTTTTTTGTATGACTCAACACCGCATGGTAGGAACTTTACTCCATTTGAGTATGATAGCATTGAGCTTTACTGCGCATGCGTTGATTATTAGCATTCTATAAGGGAATTCCCCTACTAGGTGTGCTAGAATTATTTTTGACTCATTTGCAGCATTGATGACGTCATCAATGTGCGGGGAAATTTTAGGGACTTGTGCTAGAAATGTTTTTACTCATTTGCAGCATAATATGGGACCTGTGTTGGATGGTACTGGATTTGTTGTGTTTGACTGTGGGCGTGTGTGGGCGTGTGCGTGCGCCTGTGCCAGAACATACATTTCCCTATCTCTTCGGTTTCGATCTCGGGACCAACAACCTCCCAGGCGGGAACATTACCACTTAGCTAATTATACACATCATAGCGAAACAATTGCATAACTGCTGGATTTCCAGTCCTAAAGTATCAGCGTGACATTTATTAGAAGTTTTAAAGTTACGGAAGCGCAGTAGCACGAGTTGTAAACATTGAAGAGCATTAAAGTTCCTTTTTTCAAAACTTCAAATGTTTTCTCAAACGATTTTTAACCGAATTTGTTTCGGGCAGTTGTAAATTAGGTGTCACGAAACATTTTTTCGTTAATTCATTAGGACCACCACGATAAGATCTTGTAAAATAGAAACGTTTGGACTTCTGCCAATTAAAATGTATTATACTTGTTTCTTTTAGAAATCTGTAATGATTTTCGCTTTGCTGATGCTTTCGATCTTACCATTTTAATATATATATATCGGAAAAGTCTTTCGACATCAACATTTGTTATTACTGAGGTTAATTTCTGACAAACCGTTCTCAAGCAATCGTCAACATTTATTGAAAAAAGGGTTAAGTTTCACCAGGAACATTTTGTGAAAAATAAAAAAAGGTTTGCTGACTGTTTTCGCTATGACATGGCACAATATGTAAATTGTGTTTTTATTCCAGCTAAAGTTGAAGAAAAGATATATTCTGAAAAATATAATTACAACGGAAACACCTTAAATGTTGTGTCTGTTTCACTCGATTCCACCAGAATGTGTGGCACAGTTTACAATTTGTATTAATTGTTCCACCAAGCGTTTTATGCCAGGTAACACAGTTACTTGTGGCTTAACCAACATTTCTCAAAAGGTTAATTAACTAGGCTGTGTGCTGTAAATGCCTAAGTTATATATAATATTCACCTGTAAAGTTTCGTATATATATATATATTTATGCCCTGCTGGTCTAATGGCTATGACACTCATGCAAATGAGAGATCCAGATTCAAATCTGGAAAAACATAATTATCTTGCACCTACAACAACCAGGTATTCATAAGTATATGATATTAGCTATATTGAGTATAATAGGTAATCTTTGAGTCGTAGAGGGGGGAGTTGCATACATTCATCACTTTCATTTATAAAGCCCAAAAATGCTTTGTTTTTGTAATAGATCTATCACTTTATGGTAAAAAGTTTTGTGTTGATAAACCTGATAGGCACAAGAAACCAAAAAAGGCGTTCTTTACTAAAAATTTTTGCCTTTTTCCTGGACTTCTCTGATTATTTCTATATCTTGACTTTTTAATGTTGTTGTCATTGGAACCAAGTTAATCTCAGATTTATCAAAAAATGATAGTTTTTTGGAGTTATGACCGATTGTTTAAATACTTGTATTGGCACATAATTCTGCTAACATGATTCACTGTATATTGACCTGATATAATTTTGAGACCTTTTGTTTGAGCTATTGAATTTGAAATATTTGCATCTTAATATTTTCTATACTCCCGGACTAATATGATACATAACTTAGATATATTGAGTATACGTAATCTTTGAGTTGTGGGGGGAGATTTTCTATTAAGGTGCCTGCCCCTGCCTTGCCGTTCCCTTGCCAACACTGACCGTACCTTTGCCTACCCTTCCTATGCCTTTTCTGGTGCCTGCCTACTATGCCCTTGCCTGTGCCTCCCATGCCTGTGCCTCCCATGCCTTGGCTACCCCTGCCTTGCTGATTCCTCTTCCTGCTTCCTTGCCTGCCTTTGTCGTGCCCTTTTCTTGCCGTGCTTAATGCCTTTGCCTTGGCAACCTCTCCGCAACACTTTCTATATTGATTTCTTAAGAACAGAATGCATTAACACAGCACAAATAAACTACAAAAATGTTTAAATAATAAAAAAAATTGCGCAAAAATAATATATACAAAAATTGTTCTTCATCGTAGAGATTTACGGATTTCATACCGCGCAGGTCTGGGCACTAGCGAAGCGCTTTGTAGGGACAAATTTTAGACTTGTTTTCTTTTGTCTCCATAGCCCAAATAATTTTCATGGTTAGTTTTTAACAACTATTCTGGTTAGTACTGCGAAAAGAGGCAGAAATGCAAAATCCTGCCTGATGTTTCTTCAACTAATTTTTTGCTTTTAACTGACGTTTCACCTTTTAATAACACGTTTAAATGGTGTTGCTGGCCCTCTTTGTGGTATATTGACATGGGTAAGATGTTGGAATCGAAGAAAACTTAAATTACTGACTTTTACAGAGAGACAAGATAAGACATTGTTGATGTTGGTTTTAGCAGCTAGCTAGCTGTAGCAAGCTACATGTACCATACATTTTGTGTTGTGAGGAATAAAGTAATGGTTAAAACGAGACACTATTCTATCATTATCAGTGCACTTTGGCAAGAAGAAATAAAAATTACAGCTATATAGCTGCTAGAAGGACTTGAAGAAAGTTTTGTACAGTAAGCTAATAATATAGCTAGCTAGCTATATATGGATCTGCAAGTTTGACATGAATTAACGTGGTAGAGCATTTAATAAAGGATTTATTTGCAAAGTATAGCTAACTAGCTATATAAAAAAGGGCACAGATGAAATCGATTGAAAATAAAATACACACTCCAATGATATAATGACTGGCTTTGACTTTTTTGTTAGAAATTATTATTGTATATTACATAACTAACTAGGAAGGGATATATATAATAGCATGTTACACTGTATTACTGTTAATTTTTTTGTTCTTAATTTTGGTAAAATGCGAGAATAAATTTTGGCAAGGTCCACTTTCCAATTTTGTGATAGCTATAGTAATTTTGGTACATTGACATAAGAAAAAATTTTGCACATATTTTGCACAATTCTGCACAATTGGCAACCGAAAATTTTTGACGAAAGCAGTTAAAGTCACTAAATTTGTTTAAAAAGTTATTTTCCATTTATTTTAACAACGGTATATATATTATTTTATTTTATTTTTCACAGCGGTTGAAACTTTGTATTTTACAGATTAAAATTATTCTAATGCAAAATTGAGGCGTAGCAATTTTTAAGGTTAAGTTGGTGTTCAAACTGCACCGTTTAATGTTTCTTGAAGTTGAGTGATATTAGAAATGAGTTTTTATGATCCTATTTTTACCATTTGGGCACTTGCCCACCTATATATCTGATTACTGTAAGAATTGGGCTACGATAGATATCAGTGACCCAGTGACCCCCAGCTAAGAAAAACTACATCGAGACAGATACAGCCGGGTTTGACAATTTTTAATTTGGTGTATAAAAAATGTAGGTAGCCCAGCCCTGGTTAGTTTAATGAAGTTTCTAGCAAACACAAAATAAGAACTTTTGGAATTGTTTTATAATATAGGTATTTGTTTAATGAGCTACATTATTTTTGCTGTCCTAGTAGCTATATAAATCTTGATGACATGCTAGCAATTCCTCTTTGATCAGCACTGTGATATTTTTAAGACAATAGTAAAAACTTGTGATGTAACTAGCTACCAAAAATAAGGTTTCTTTCTCTTTTGACTGCCAACTTTTCATGATGAGTGTACCCATAACTTGAAGCAATTAATAACCAAGTTTAGGTCTTGAACTTTCATAATATACACTCTTATGTCAATACTGAGTATCCTTCCTTTAAATAATTGTAAAATCAATATATCGCACTAGTTTAAAAAGTGAAAATACAAAAGAAAAAGTGACTACATTCTCTGCGTGCTGCATGTTTTCCCTAGCAAATGCCTTACGCTCTGCGGGGGATATAAAAATTTGTCCCTACAAGCGCTTCGCTAGTGCCCAGACCTGCGAGGTATGAAACTCCGTAAATGTATGATCATAGTAAATGGGCGTCATCTGGATCTGTCAATTAAATTGTTCATTTGGCCCTTTTATTTTCAAGATTAAAATCTCCTTTCCCATTCGAATCGGAGATCGAACTATCGTTTTCGTGACTTCACCTTAAACTACAGTCAGTTTTTTAGTTCAATTATTTTTTTAAAACTAAACTGTTAAAAACCTAAAACTTTTACATCTTAATATAAACAATTCGTACGGTTGATAACTGACTAATATATATAAACTAGACGTGGAAAAATACACGGGGTCGCCCGTCCTTTATATATTTAATTTCGTGTTTCCGTAACAGACAGACAAACAGACAGAATATAAAGAAGCTAATAAATCTTACCGGCAGTCCAAGTAAAAAAAAGTTGAAGCGAATTAATAGACTTTTCACAGCACCGTGGACTGATGGACTGGCACACAAAGTTATGCTCAAGATTTATTTTCCGCATCTTTCAATAGTAATTATGTGTATGTTGTGGTTAATTGTGTTCGTAATATTGCCGACGTCAATATCATTGTTCCTACATCAATGTTCATAACCTATTCAATTATGTTATTATTCCGCATATTTGAATTTGAAGGGACATGATAATGCACAACTCATTTGCCGCGCATAGAACTTCAGTTAAAAACACATGAAATTGTTAAAAGTTTTGTTGTTTTATTTTAAAATATATTTATACAGTTTTAAAATAAATCTAAAAACCGTTAATAAAGTAATATTTTACATAAAACATTAAAAACTTCTGAGGTAAGAACAAAAATATTTACGTATAAATAATGGTCTTCAAATAAATGTTTTACAGGTAGAAAGTTAGTGTTTAGTTAGAATAGGAAGCCACCATAAGAACGAAAGTTTCGATACAGGTAACCATGTTATAAAAAGGTAAAGTAATAAATTGATCAAAACGATTCTACTCTTGTATACAACTGAATTATCGAAAATACTGAGTTTTTTCCAACTTGTGTAGAAATAGGAATTTCTGCAGTAGAAACCACTTCTTTAAAAGAGTCCTTGATATGACACAAATTTGCCAATTCTGATATGATTGATTTGATTGATTTTAACATCTTTAGTCTTTAGTCGGAAGTATTTTTCACAGATTATTAATATTTTTTGAATTGGAAGAGAAATTTGCCACAGTCCACCTCGATTTAAATGAGAAATCAAATTATTCATTTCTTCCCCTTACTTGCTTCTATAAGTCTATTGCTTGTTGGTATTCCAGACTCTTCCAATTTTTTGAACTTTTCAAATTTCTGTGAAGTTTGTGTAAAATGTATCCCCCAATATACTGGAGTCCTCCTATTTCCTTTCCTGATATATTAATATTTTTGTCAGCAGTAGCATTTGTAGTTGCATTAATCGTGGACCATAATAAGTCAACAAGCTTCATGAGGACTATTTTGAAGTATTTACTGTTTATCGACGGAGGTATAAAATTTATAGCATGTGTAACAATATTTGTATAGTATGAAGAATAGAATTTTTCTGATGATTTGTTATGGCTAATTTTATGTTGGTGAAGTTGATGTACTATTTTTTGTGAGATAGCTCTGTCAAAACCATACTCTTCATATGCTTGAAATTCTTTTGAAATAATTTCTGAAAAAACATTGTCACTAGTTACTACATTTTCCAATGCCTTTCTTAAAAGTTTGGTTATAAATTCTTCGTCAACTAGTTCTTCCTTTTGTTCCTCTTCCTTCTTAGCCTCAAGCTCATTATTATTGTGCTTCTTAATGCAATGAAGTTTTAATCCACCTTTACTTTTGCACACTTTGTCACATACTTCACAGGGAAAGTTGCCAAGTTCGTTCTTAAATGATAATAATGTGGTCATATTAACATTTTCTGTGACATACAAAAGGCTTTCCCTCTCCCCCAGCAGCCTAGCTTGTTAGTCCTACATTTTCAATCAAAACAGCACAAACAAAACAAAACATTACTTACGTCTTCACATAGATCGTTTGAGAATTCATTTATATATTCATCTTCGTTTAAAACTTCAATAATAACTTCAAAGTCATCCTCAAAAATATCTAAGGATACTGTTGTGTTTGAGGTTATCGAGACATTAAGTTCAGTTGAAAATATATAGAGTAGCGTTCACACGTGTTTTTACTGCTTCTAAATACAACAATGGCGACGAGTACCTTTTTACCAGATTTTCATTTTCTCTCGACGAAAGTGAAATGCACAGTGTTGGTATACGTTGGAAGAAATATGTTAGTAGATTTAATAACTTTATAACGGCAATGAACATCGAAGACCAAACAAGAAAGAGAGCTTTGTTATTACATTACGGAGGATTTGAATTACAAGATATTTTTGAAGTACTTGACAATACTGGAACTACGATCGAAGATTTAACTAATGCATTTAGTCGATATTTTGAGCCGAAAACGAACGAATGTTTTGAAGTTTGGAATTTTCAAAAAACAATACAGAATGATGGCGAAACTTTACAATCTTATTATGTACGACTTAAAACTATTGCTTCACGTTGTAATTTTGACAGTATCAACCAACAGATCAAAACACAGCTAATTTTAGGAACAACGTCAAACAAGCTTAGAAAATATTGCTTCAGTAATAAAGAAGCATCTCTACAGGACATTCTCACACGAGGTAAATTATACGAAGACGTGGAGCATCAATCTCAAGAAATTGAAGCTGGAGCCACAAACAATATAGGTGAAGCTTTACAAGCAGAGGAAGTTCAAGTTTTACGTAAACAAATCGCTGATCTACAAATGCAAGTCCACAAAAAAGAAATACCAAGTAAGTCATATTTTAACTGCGGAAATGCTTGGCCCCATGCAAAACAGTGCCCTGCTAAAAATCAAGTATGTCGATCGTGTGGAAAATTGAATCACTTCGCACGTGTATGTCGCTCATCTCGTAAACATAGTATGAACCCACCACCTTCTCGTTACCCCGTTCGTTTTGTTCAACCAGGTACCGAACAGTCGGTCGACCCTTTGGCAGAAAATTGCTTCTCCGTAAATCGTGTCAACTCGCTTCATCCTAAGGACAAACTCAGGACATTCAAAACCAGCATCAAGGTATCCGGACATTCTATTCCAGTTTTAATAGACACAGGTTGTAGTACAAACATATTAAATATAGAAACGTTTCAACGTTTACAAAAAACGAAACAACATAAGCTAAGAAAATCGCAAGTGTGTTTAGTACCTTACGGATCGTCAACAGAAACTTCACAGCTGAAAGTATTGGGCGTGCTTCAGTGTCTCGCTGAGTCAAAACGGAAACTCATTCTTGATGAGTTTTTTGTTCTTAACACAAAAGCACCGGCATGCTAAAGGAATAGATCATCACAGAATCACACCGCTACATCCGAAAGCAAATTCAACTGCCGAAAATTTTATGCGCAACCTTAACAAAACCCTACGGATTGCTACAATAGAAGGGAAGCCTTGGAAAATCGCACTGTATAATTTCCTGTTAAATTATCGCATATCGACACATTCAACAACCGGAGTCAGTCCAGCTGAAGCGCTATTTCAACGACAAGTTAGAGGAAAATTGCCCAGTCTTAACAACCAACCGAACAGGGATGCCATCAAGGAGGCACCACACCGAGATGCACAACAAAAACTTAAAATGAAAAAGTATGTCGACGCCCGATTTCATGCTCGCCAACCAGCTATAAACAAAGGCGACTACGTGCTGGTAAAACAACCGAAACGCAACAAGCTTTCAAGCCCCTTTGATCCAAAACCATACTGTGTCACACGAGTTCAAGGTACAAAATTGACGGCAAGCCGACCGGGACATACTATCACACGCAACGTTCAACACTTTAAGTTCTTATCCAAGCTTAAACCAACCAACTTTGATCAAGAGGGGGAGGAATAGGACGATATTGATACTCCAGGAGAATACGAAACTACCACCAGACCTACGGAGTTATATGTACGAAAATATCCTCAAAGAATTAGAAGAAGACCAGACTATTTTCATGAAAATGTACCTACCTGAACAACAGTAACGGATTTATTGTAAATCTATGTAAAAAAAAGACAATCTGCAAACTTGTTATGTTTAGTAAAGTGACAATGGACACATTGAACTAAAGAGGGGGGAAATGTTGTGTTTGAGGTTATCGAGACATTAAGTTCAGTTGAAAATATATAGAGTAGCGTTCACACGTGTTTTTACTGCTTCTAAATACAACAGATACCAAAACACTATCATTTCCTCCTACATTAGAAGCCATTTTGAAATGATCGTGCACTATCAAGGTCACGTGACGTACTTATAAACACCGTTTGAGAATCCTTTGAAGTTTGCCGATCTTCCGAACCAGTGTTTTTTCTATTAACTATGATGCAAGCTGGCTGAACTGTTTCTAACCAACCAATAACAATCTTTTTTCACATCTGTCATCATTCTCGTCCCGAGAGCTCTTGGAGTTTAAAACCTCGAAAGTAGTTCTGGACCTGTCTGGTCACGTGATGAAAATATGCCACTATATGTGGCATATTTTTGTGACTCGATTACCTGATGTTGTGCTTGTAAACTAGCCGTTTTTAATTTGACTTATCGTTTGTGGGGACCTAATTGGGTTCGTGATTAAGCACAACTAGAGAAAGCGGATCTGACAGTACAGTGAAAGACCCTCAAAAGAAATTTAATTTGATGATTCTAAGTCCAAAGCACTTATTTAAATTTTTAAAAAACTTTTTAATGTTTAAGCTACATGTAAATCTGAAACTTAGTTACGTAGTCAGTCTCTGTTTTGTCGCTGAGGTGCTAGTTTTAGCTACAGCTATATAGCTGGCTATAAGTGAAAGTCTCACTATACGTACAAATTTAGCACACTAGTTAGCTAACTATTTATCCAGTATATTGCCGTTTTCAATCATGAGCTTATATTTGTAATCATAAGTTTAACCAGAGTGGCTTCTACTACTGCAAGACTCCGAAAAAGATGCCATCTATCTATCTCTAGCTATTATATAGACATAGCTAGTTATTTCTGTGAAAACTGTTTTGTTAAACCAGCCTAGAGCTTGATTATATAAGATGGATTGACCCATTTGTGATTAAGTTAACCAGCTGGCATAAAATAGACCACTATTTAAAAATTTCTTTGACACTATATAAAGCAGGTCAACTCTCCTAAAGCCAGCTGGCTCGTTTTCCAACTCAGGATGAGTTGAATCGGTGAGTTGACTCGATTCATATAATATCACTTGGTAAGCCAGTGTCAGGTTGAACGTCAGAAGGAAACACCAATTTATATTTTTTATGGGAGAAGAACACTAAAAAGATGACTTGCTATCTTTATAAATTTTTGTTTTTATTTTTTTAGCAGGCAAAATAAAGTTTGGCTAATAATTCTTTTTAGAAGATCTGATTGGTTAAAAAACTATTTGCCTGCCGAAAAAAATGTAAACAAAGTTTATAGCAAGTCATCTATTTAGCTAGCTATATACTTTCCAGACGAAGCTGTGAGTTTCACCTGGCTTACTAAAAAACAATTCCCTACAACATGAATAAATATTTGCATAGCATGCAGTAACTTTTAGCTAGCTAGCTAGCTAGTAGCAAAGTAATGTTAGCTAGCTAGAAACCACCTCCCTTCAGCCTGGCTAGTGGGCCACATGTGTGTAACACTAAAAGTTAGCTATCTAAAGAATGGTCAAATACTAACAGTAATTGTTGTTAAAAGAGAGAGCCGAATTATGTTCTTGGTAGCTATATATATATATGTAGCTAGCCCTTAATATCTGCTTTAAATTCAGTCACGACATAATCAAAGGGAGCATATTTCGATCCTTCGTCTCTCCCGCCGCCATGTTTCTTTACATTTAAATGCTAAATACAATCTTTCGCGAAAAAACATAGACCTCTAATAATAGGCCAATCAGAATCCATCACGTGACCAGACGGGTCCAGAGCTACTTTTGAGTTTATCTCAAAGAGCTCTGCGGTCGAGAATGATCTGTCATGTCATCATCTCTTTAATAATAGCTGTATTCCGTCTGTCTGTTCGTGCGTAAGAAAAAAGTGGTGTCACGGAAAAACGAAATGCGATATATGAAGGACGGGCGAACCCGTGGATTTATATCTACGGGCTTATCTACGGGCTACCGGCTAGTCTATATTATAATATCCGTATACGCCTGTCTGCCATTCAGTTAGGTATAAGAGCTTCTTATCCTGGCAAAAATTATTTATTTTTATGCTTGGGCTTATCCAGCTAGCTGTTTATTTATATCTGGCTTAAAAGTAAAAGCTGCCAAATGCAGTTTAGCTACACCAAAATTCTTAATCTCTATGCTAAATGCAGTAAGGTATCTTTTATTACTGTTATGAAAACTACAAATAAAATTGCTGAGTTATTGTTTTGGATTTGGTAACAGCAGGCTTTTTCCTGTATTTTGTTTAAACCAATTACGCCTACATAGATATTCAAGATGGTATACTAAGCGCTCAGCCTGGTGTCACGATTACTTTTTGAACTTTCACGGGAACTGTTGCACGATTGTTTTTGCTTTCAAAGAGGTTGTAAACTGTGTTTGTTTTTTTATAATTACTAACACTTTTCAACAAAATAAAATTGCTGAGTGATTGTTTTAGCTGCACGTTGTGTTTTTACTTAAACTGGAAGTTAGGATATACTTTCTTAGAACAGGGTATTACGCCTATTCGGATGTGCGACACAGTATACCTGTACTAAGCGCTCAGCCAGAGATAGGGAAATGTATGTTCTAGCGCAGGCGCACGCGCACGCACACACACGTCACGGCAAGTCCCAACAAGTCCCCATTATCCGGTATCATGCAGTGCTTAGTGGGGTAAGTCCCTAATAAGCTGTATGCACATCAAAAAAATTTCTAGCGCAAAATCCCTAAAATTCTCCCGCACATTTGATGACGTCATCATATTCCCATAAATATCATCACATTCCCATAAATATCATCATATTCCCATAAATATCATCATACCCCCTCCCCTACAAAAAAAATCCTCTAAATATCATCAAAAAATCAACGCATGCGCAGTAAAGAGGTGAACTGTGTTATAAAAATACTACTATAATAAATGTGCATTAACTGTCAGAGAAAATTTGATATATTTGGAAGTGCAGTAGTCATGACCTTTATAGCCGGCATCGGTATAACCCTGCCGCTAATGGCATTGGCATTAGTACAAGAATCAGAGAAGGAGAAGGAGAATGAACGAAAGATCCAGGGCTTAGAGGATCGTCTTGATGCCTTAATAAATGGATGAACAATGTAAGGACTGCGAACGTATGCTGGATGAGTATGACAGGTGTACCTGTGGGCGCAGGTTTGTGGTACAGGCTAAAATGCTGTGCTGGTACTGCTACCAGGAATACATCACGTATAATGGAGGTAGTTGTGTATGTTCGAGCAGAAGCAATCCCCGGGCCTTGTTTGAATATAAAAATAAAGGATGCTGAAATTTGGAAATGAAATTGTGAAACCCCGAGAATTCTACAACTTTGCGACTACCTTTACCGACATCAATTATATCAACGTGGACCACCTGACAGTGTCAGACCCTGTTCCTTCCAATGGAGGTAAGGATCAAAGGTATATCGTAGGGTATCATACACGAGACCTCATAGTAGCCCTGAGGGTAAAAACACCAAAAATATGGTCCCCACATGGGGTCAGCCAATATAATACCAGTGCTGTACCTACAATGAGTCTTGATTTTGAAGAGTATCCTGATTGGATTGAAAAGTATCGCCAAATATGGGACAAGATATCCGAGTTGATTTCTGAGCAATTGACGACGGGGCCTGTGAAATAGGACCGTTACATCAATGGCAAGCTCAAATACTACAACGACGCAATCACAACTAAATTCCATGGTATGCCATGATGAGCCATGCCAAGCCAGTGCAATCATAGCTATTTCATCGGTATATGTACAGGGTAAAAACTATTACCCTCAGGTACATATTGTGGAATGTCGGTACAAGGACTTTAAGGCTGAATGGCTGCTGAGTGAGGATTAAAAAAAACCCCATATTTTATAGGCCATACAAGACCTATAAAATATACAAAATTAAGGCTTATACTCAGGTGGGGACTCTAGGTAGCGCTTGCATACTGTACAGATTGAAGTTTTTTTAAAACGTCCTGCCTCCCCTCTTCTCGCCCCTTCGCAACTAGCTGAGCACGCTCCCGTTCATTGATGGAGTCAACAATATTTTTGACGCGCTGCCGTAGTTGTTCCTTCATTATCATATAATTTTGTTTCTCCTGCATAATGAAGGTGAACTCATAGTCGCTAATAATCCCATTTTCTACAGCCTTTGAGATAAGATCAACAATGGAGTTCAATTTTGTTTCCGCGAGTAGCCTAATTGCCTCATGTTTCTTTGCCTTCACACCAATCCTCTTTGAGGCGTTCCGTAGACCTGCCTGTCCAACTCCCACAGCGATTGTAATGCCCCCCATTGCAATAGCCAAAGGTACCCCTAGGCCAGAGGCCATAGCTCCTATATCAAGCCCTGAAGTGATAACGCTGATACCTAACAGACCATGGTCGCAGTATCGGACCCAGGTCCCATGCATCTTAAAATTCTTGGCAAGCCTATCCCTTTCCTTAATTTCCCTTCTCAGGTACTGTTCAATTTCTTCGATCTTTTTAAGTCTATAGACCTGGCTTTCCTCAGGCATATCAGCACCTTCTGCAGGCGCGCTCGGTAAATTCGGATACAGTTTGCTGATATCGCTCATCTTTATTCTATCAATAGCTGCATCGTTAATCCAGTGAACGAGACATTCTTCTCATGGTGGAATTCGTCTGTTAGCATGAACTCGAGGCGATCCGTAGAGCCTTTTAAGGGCATGTAAATTGGGGTATCAAAACTCCATGTAAGCATGTCCCCCCAAGCGTTTTCCTTAGTGGGTAACAAAGCGAGAATTTTCGACTTTTTACCATCCAACAGGCAGTCGTCTTCATCCAACTGAGGACAAACAAGTCTCAATCTGTGGTAGATGTCAGTCTTGTACTCGGAATCGTAGTCACCGGCCTGGTAGTCTTTCTTACTAGCATCGTAGGATAGACCCAGGAGCTCTTGCAACTGTCGATGAATCACCACCGTATGCCCTACACTGACACGTAGCCTGCAGAGTCCATTTTTCAGGACAAACAACTTGATCTTATCCCCTGCCTGACTGTTGACGATAGCTGCCAGGTCCTCGATTTTGTAGAGGCCGTTCATGACTTCAATACGAGTAACTGTCTGATCAGATCCTGTCCTACGGATGGCGAAATCATTGTCGCTATAAATATTCAACCATGTAGGTCTAATGGCTAGAGATTTCAAGGCAATCCTCGTATCCTGCCCCAAGTAGTCCTCAAACATCGTGGGTTTCGTAATATCACTAATATAGAGTTGCTTCATCCTTTTCTTCTAACAACAAAAGGATGAATATATACTCATATAACCCCAACGCAAAGTACCAATCCAACAGGGGTGAATGGCCTCTTGGTGTAACCAGCCTGGAGCATCAGGATTTGTACGTGTCTACGGAATCACATATTTCCATGGCATTCCCTAAATTTACCAAATACCCCATCAAAATTACTACTACCTACCTGAATGACCCCGTCATTCAGGGATGGAAAAAAGGACAGGCCTTGGACTACTGGAACATCAAAGTGAATTTCGCCGCCCATTGTTCGAGTACGGCCTTAGGTATATCTGCCAAGCACCTAACAGGCTCCGTACCACTCGTCAACTCGATCTTCGAGTTCCATATATACTATCACATGCGACGCATTCTAGCAAGGATGAAGGGACCCATGTCTTTTAACGATGGGTTTAGTCAGTACAAAAATCCTTACTCAACCTCTGGATACGCGCAGGTATGTCGAGAGTACGGTGCAGATCCTAATGGCCTATACAAAACCAAATCGGTATCGGCTTCACTCACCAACGGTTCATGGTGGCCACAAGTCGAGGGTGATTGGGCCAAATTCACCATACCAACAAGTCAGGGCTTGACGTCGGAAGGCCTGACCAAGCTAAGTGAGAGTATAAGGGTTTACGTGGTCTTGTTGCTTGGATCACAGGCAGGGGCAAAGGCATCCCTAGTAGGGTCTGGCGGTCTGATGCAAAAATTTGAGAGAATGGTACAACGTCAGGAAAATGTGGGGCATGACATAACGGAATTCCAAAAAATACTCCAATATGCCCGAACTCCAGTGAATTTTGCCGTTATGCCAAGCGTGTACATGCTACCCTCGGACATGAACCTCCGCATAGGCAAAATTGTAGGGTATAACAACAATATTTTGATCGCACCTGCCAATGTCAATGTAGGGGTCCAGGTGGATGTTAATAACAAGCCTATTGTTAAGCATGCTACGCCCCCTATGCATGCCACAGCACTCCCTATACATACCACAGCACCTATACATATCACAGCACCTATACATACCACAGCACCTATACATGCTATACCCCCTATACATACCACAGCACCTATACATGCTATATCTCCAAGGCATACCATACCTACAAAACATACTACGCCTCCTCATCCTCCCGAACAACAACCCCCACAAAACCAACACGAGGATACCAAGAGGCCGCATTGATCAGGACAGGGGTAGGTCTTATTATTGCGTATATATGGCTGAAAAAATAACTAAATATTACACCTTACCAACATAGACCACGACAAACCCAACGGCAGCAGCGATTGCCATGTACAGATGCTTGGCTGCGTATTCGACAACAGTTGCCGCTACCCTCAAAAAGAATAAGACTATGGTACCCATAATCCCAGGTAATGCAGCACCTGCTTTACCTGCTAAATACTTCAGGAATTTACCCAACCGTTCCAGCTGCTTCTCCACAAACCCCTTCCCAGCGGCACCTCCAGCGGCACCCCCGGCGGCACCTCCTCCTGTAGCTGCAAGTACGATGGTGCTTATCAGTAGACCAATAGCAGAGACTATACTCGCTATGGTGATCCCTTGCTCTTTGAAGAGGATCTTTAGCTTCTCGAGCAAAGACGTGTCATCTCCGGCAATTTTCATTAACGTCTCCTTGATGGTCCTCAGCTGGCTGTAAATTTGGGAAGAAAGTAAGCCATGTGCATCTTGCGTGAGCTTTTTTTGATCATTCAATTTTTTAATCTTATCCTCAAACTCCTTGATTTTCCCATCAAGGATATCTTGCTGTCCCTTAGCTGCCCCGGCTTTCTGCTTCTCGAATTCTTTCACCTTACCCCTTGCCTTGTCGATCTCGCTATCGTATGTGATCATCTTGTTTTACAGGCTTTTCAAGTTACCCCGTATGGTTTGGAGTTCGAGGTTAAGCCCCCTTCTTTCACGTTCAGTTATAATTTCTTCATCGGTGCCGCCAAATGAAGTTTCTTCTATAAAGCTATCCGCGGCATCCACAAATTCCTCCATCGATTCTATAGATCGCATCGAAATGCTATCGGCAGCCCTGTCCTTCCCCACAATGTCATCAATCTGTTGCCCAAGTGCCCGTGCCGCTGCCCTACCTTTGTTGGGTGTAGTGACATAGTCTGAGAAGCCCATAGCCCGCACGAGGTCTACCTTCAAATTTGAGGTTATGGCTCCGGACGATCTAAATCCAGCACTTTTTTCCTTGTAAATAAACTCTGTAACATCCATACCCTTGAAATAAAGACGTTCCCCCTCCACCCTAAAATCATCGTAGGGTATCATAATAAGTTTCCCCATCAGCCTCGTATCCTTACTAAGATGAGCGTAGAGGCTATCAACTTTTGATTTTACTATTTTTTTTCTCTGCTCCTCAAGTCCAGACCCTGGGGCACCCTGTTGTTCTCCTTGCGTTGAAGGCCCTGGTGTTGATGGAAGTTGCTGCGTTGTTGGAAGTTTTGACGTAGCATCAGGCCTATCATCCCTCCCACCCCCTTCATCCGGAAGATCGTGATCAAATGCTGCATTAGTTGTCATTTATTGTAGAAAAATCCCCCCATAATAAATGAGTGCATTCGGGGACAAACTCAACCCATACGCGGAGACGAAGATGCTCTTCGGTATAAAGGGTCGAAAACAGCGCGTCAAGGTAAGTCATATACCTTCCACAATCAACCAGAATGAGGACTTGTACGTGGATATTCCCAACCTAGGATATAATGATGTCATATTTCCGGGTAGCATCAAGCTACTGTTTAACCTGACGCTGACGGGGACCAACACGAAGCGTACCCTAGTCAGCAACATAGGGAAGAGTATAGTGCGAAATCTACGCATCACCTTGAATGGCAACGAGCTACAGAATATCAGCGACTACAACAAGCTCGCGGCCTACA
The DNA here is from genome assembly GCA_030067915.1 of Hydractinia echinata. Taxonomy (NCBI): domain Eukaryota; kingdom Metazoa; phylum Cnidaria; class Hydrozoa; order Anthoathecata; family Hydractiniidae; genus Hydractinia; species Hydractinia echinata. The sequence goes on along the minus strand of JASGCC010000249.1, from coordinate 292,140 downwards.
GAGACTTGTGGCTGCCTAAGTTTGATAGGGAGAACAACCTGATTTTAGAGGGGATCAACCCCAATGACGGTACCATAAGGGCTCTCCAGGTCAAGGCTACTGAGTACGTTGGGACTGATGAGGAAAAAACCATCGCTGCGGCGTATGGCAACACTTTTTGCATCCCATTGGGCAAGATGTTTGAGCTTACAAATGATCTTCCTTTTTACCAGGCAGGGCTCCATGACAGATTGCAGTTTGTCCTACATTTTGCCCCACATAGCGACGTGATCAAAGATGTGGGTACGGCTGCCGTGGGATCTACGGCGGCCAAGGCAGCCGACGCCACCTACAAGAACACCAATATTTCATTGGAGTTTGACAAAGTCAACCATGAGGGTCTCGCGAGTGCCATGATGTCGCGGTATAGTAGTCTCGCGTTACCCTATGAACGAATTCTTAGAAGCAAGGTAGTGACCCTTAAAAAAGCTGACACGAGTTACAATTTACAAATTGATACCCCTGCCAAGAGTCTGAAAGGTGTTCTGCTACTCTTCGTGGACCCTGCAACGGTGAAGCCCTATGCTGGAAAGAATGAGGTCTTTTACAACCCAAAGATTGAGAAGATCTCGATCACTGTGGAGGGTGAACCAAATGAGCTCTTCTCGCACGCGATGCTCCCTAAGGACCACCTTGAGCAAGTCGTCAACATTTCCGGTAGCCATGATAGTAGCGTGACCATTGGTCAATTTTTCAACGAGAGATACGCCTTATGTCTTGATTTCAGAGCATCTAATGACAATACCCTGCATGGCTCTGGAAGGCCTCTGCAAAGGCTTAGTGGTGGGATAACGCTGCACATGACTAAGAAAGCCGACGGAACTGGGGACATCCGCTGCTATGTGTACCTACTGATGGACGCCCAGATGAACATCTTAGACGGCCGTTATCATAGTGTTGAGTATTGATAGACCACAACTCGTGTTTGCCTCAGAGGCAAAAACGAGTCAATATGGAAGAAAACAAGAGCTGTCAAAAATCTAAACACTATCTTTCTTTGGACAATTTCAGGATCAAGGGGAATGGTCAAATGACAAAACGGTGCATTAAATGCCTCAATAAAAAGAAGGCGTCACGGGAGCGTACAAAGTGCCCGCATCAAAGGCAGGGGTCTCGCTGCAAAGACTGTGGGGGAATTGGGATTTGTGAGGAACATGGTAGGCTGAGATCCTACTGCAAGGACTGCGGAGGTGGTGGTATCTGCAGCGAGCATGGTAGGCGAATTGCAAGGACTGCGGGGGTGTAATCTTCTGCGACCATGAAAAAAGGAGAGCCCAATGCCTTATATGCGACCCCTCTGGACATCTAGCTGGTGTTGTAAGAAGCCAAACCCACAACGCCCTGAAGGGAAACAAGGAGCTCAGTTCCCGGGAGTATCTCGGGTGCGATATGGCTACGCTGCGGGCACATATTGAGGCTCAGTTTTCTGAGGGTATGACCTGGGACAATTATGGTAAGGAGTGGCACATTGATCATAAAATACCACTCAAGTATCGAGAAAATGGAGATGCTCCGTCGCTTGCTGAGGTTGCTGGTAGATTGCACTACGCCAACACTCAACCCATGTGGGCGAGTGAAAACATGGCAAAAGGCAACCGTTTCGTCTCAGAATAAAGTATGGCAACTATCGCTGTTATCGTAGCAGGTGCGGCAATCAACGCATTGGCTTTTTCTGGGACCAACTATCTACTTTCCAAGCTTTCGGGGCATAGCGAGGTTGAACGGAAAAGAGATAATAAGGCCATGGAAAAGCTCAATGAGGCCCAGGCGCAATGGATACAAGACCGGCAGGCTAAGCTGGACTGGTTTGCCGAGCAACGGGAATTACAACTAAAGGCCGGTAAAAGCCTTCGTGAATTGGATGACGACATGTACAGGTATTATATAGCCTCAAACGAGAAGGCCCCGCAATTGTCCGATTATTACACACCTTCCAAGCAGCAACAGGATGGGGAACTCACGTTCATTGTTTGATCACTGTCCCTACTAGGGTTCATAGCCTACAAGTATTTGTAAGAACGTTTGACATGTAATAAAGACTTGTCAAAACATATTGTTACCGAAGAAGAGGCGGAAAAATTAAGCCAAATTTACTATACCCCAGAACACCTCTGGGCTGGACGGAGGGCTATCAAATTACTCGCGAAGGAGAGTGGTCTATCCAAAAAGAAGGTTACCCACTGGCTGAGTAGACAACTCTTGTGGCTGATACACATCAAAGGCCCGAAACGTATTTATTATCCCCACTTCACCATTACAACACCCAACGAAATGCACCAGTTTGATCTGTTGTACATGCCCCACGATAGGGTATATAGCAATACATACAAGTATATTCTGACAGGCATTGATGTAGCCTCGAGATATAAGGTCGCGAGACCCCTGCGAACCAAGAAGGCTAGTGATGTCGCGGATTTGATCAAAGATATCTACAAAGCGGGACCTTTACACTACCCAAAGACCTTCCAGTGCGACAATGGTAGTGAGTTCAAATCGGATGTAACGAAGCTACTAGAAGGCAAGGGGGTTGAAATTAAGAGGGCCACCACCAAGTACCACCATACGTTTACGGCCTTTGTCGAATCCTACAACAAGGTACTCGCGGAAAGGCTCTTCAAGCCTCAGGATGCACAAGAGTTGGTCTCTGGGGAGCCTAGTACCATTTGGGTCAAGCACCTGTACACTATCGTCAAAAGTCTAAACAACAGCAAAACTGCTATGATCGGTATAAAGCCTAACAAGGCGATTAAACTCGAAGATGTACCACTTGTAAAAAGTCAGCAATATCCCGAGGAAAAGCCCTCACCTGAGGATGGTTTGTACTTGTATCTTCTACAACCAGGAGAGGGGCATGACGACTCGAAAAGACGCGCAACTGACGCCTTTTGGAGCAAACAAACATATAGGCTGGGGCGCATAACGGAGGGTAGCCGCGTGCTGTACTATTTGAAAGACGGTCCCGAAAGAAGCTTCGTCTCGGAAGAGTTGATGCTTATTCCTGAAGATGTTCAGGTACCTCCAGAGGAGGTTAAAGAGTGGTAGATTTCTCTATTCCAATGGGGATGGGGTGGAACCCCCCTCATTTTTACCTATAATTTTCACTACTTATAAGAGTAGTGAAAATTGTGCCCGTTTAAGTCATATCATTCCGCAAGCTCCAGGAGACGTTCATGCGTGTAGTGTTCACCAAGCCTAAAATATCTCACACACTCGGGGTTTACGTCGATACATCTACGTTCTCGAAGCCAGTTGTAATGGACAATAGAATTCGGGGTCTCTGCCAATACCACAATCTCACCTTTGGGGTGGTCAACAAGCTTATTCCGTATTTTTTGCGCTACATACCCCTGTTGGCCACAGATGGCTAGTTATGGCCAGGGATCGTCGTTGTTCTTCTGGATAATGACCATACTGTTATCCTTCCCAGGATCCTCGAGATGGGGCACGTTGCTGTAGTTCCTCAATTTCATCCCCCAGCATTGTCCCTATCGTCCAAGTCATCCTCAAGGAGCGCCATGGCAATCTTCTTATCCTCAAGGGCTTGACGCTGCTCCTTGAGTTCATCCTGTAATTTCTCAACACCTTTTTGGGCTAACCAAGAGATTAGTTTTACTGCCCTAGGCTTTTTTGATCTGACAACAATCCCTAGGGCACCATCTAGCCTCACGAAGACGTCATGCGGATTTTTTTTTCCTCTTCCAACGGTGTACTCGCACGGTACACCGTTTATACCCTCTATTTCTCGCCTTGATAATATCATATGTCGATCAAGGCCATACCGTCTAGCATTTAAAATATTCAGGAATCTCTCGAGATCGGCGCGCTTGAACAGAGGCTGATTTTCCTCATCGAACAGGGTTTCAATTGCTCCGGCTGGTACTGCATTGAAAAGCGAAGCCTGTAATGACATCTTTCTATATACTAATGCTTACCCAGGGAATTTCAACGTGGTCATTCGAGAATCTTCCAAGTCCTAGGGTGCTCCAGTCTCACATACAAGCATGCATGCTTGGATTTTTTCAATTCAGCCTTGATATCATCCCAATCAGAGATCATGTTAGTCTCTTCGTCTATCATTTTCATATCCGAACGCTCGTGGGGAAACCACAAAAAAAGGGCTTTTTTCTGCCTCCGAAGGTTCTTGGGGAGAGCAGTATACGATTGCGTTAAGAGCCATAGGCTGTGCCTTCTATGCCTGCCACTGATGGCAAGCTCAAGTAGGGATTGCCGACGCTTATCGAGGCTCTCGTCGGATATCATGTCATCGATTATAAATAGACTCTCCTCTCCTGCCAACAATGAGGACAATTTCGCTATCCATTCAAACAGCTGGTCCTTGGGATCGATCAGGAATACATAGTCGTCCCTCCAGAGGGAGGCCCTCTCAAGGTAGGTGGTATTCCATCGTAGGGTAGGGCATAGTATCACAATATTGTTATACTGTTTTTTATATTCGTTTTCAAGTAGGTCCAGGACACGTTGTGTCTTGCCACAGCTTGTTGGGCCTGTAAAAATACAGGTATGTGGGTCCCTTACTACGTCTAATGCCATTTATTCCTATCTACTTTCGGTATAATGCAAGAGCATTCGGCACAGATCAGCACGCCGCCGTGATTATTTACCAAGGGCCCCCGGCAGGCAGGGCAGAGCTTGGTATTCATAGTCTTATATTCGAGGGGTAGCGGAGTATATGCTAATTTACCTTGTAGACACCTCAATACTCTGCGGTACTTTTTAACAAGCGGTGCCTTTTCCGGGTTGACAAACTCGTGGGGCGCTACGATAAGTTCGGCGTACTGGGATATAATGCCGTATGTCAGGAGGGTGTAAAGAAGTAGGTAATTCTCATCCTGTCCAAGCCCTCTAATTTCCCTGTCTATTCCGATGGGGTCTACTTCGTGTTCAATAACAGGGTCCTTACATTTGATACGCCGCATCTCCTTCGCCTTAACCAGGCAACCTATACAACTTTTGGTCCTACCATTACCTCTAATTTTGAACATGTCTGGGGGGAACAATTTTTTACATTTATAGCAACATTTTACCTCCATTTACTATTCCGGGGCTCGCCTTGTGCAATACCCTGGCAACATCGGCAAGCGTCCTCCATTTTCTATTTGCCTCTTAGGGCAAATAGAAAATTTTAATAGACGCTCATTTAGGTTTCGGCACGATACTCGCAGGGAGCCATCCCTTCTTGATGGCCATCTCGCGACTCGCCCGGCCTGCAGAAAAGTACGCCACCATCTTGAGGACATCGCTGGTATCCATTTTTGTGGAGGGCCTTGTTATATCCAAGAATTTTTTACCTGCCATGGCATAGGCAAAGGTGAAACTAAGGTCTACAACGGTCTCGTATAGCATATCCAGGATCTCCTTCTCTTTAGGGGTTACGTTGCTTGTTGACATTTATTAAGTGTCATTTTTTGAAATAATTCTATAACATTTTGAACATAGAGATATTTGGATGAGTTTTGCCCTGTTTCTCCTGCTGAGGCTCTGGATTAGTCGCTGGCTTGTTAGATTCTCCATCATTTTTTGAGGCAAATTTGTACCATACCCCAACCCCTATCGCGAGCACGGCTTGTTGTTTCATTTCTTCCTTCCTTTTCTTCATCAGTGCCGCCAACTTGTGCCCTTGCGCAACCCTTCCCGGATGCTTTACTGACTTTGTAATGATTCGCTCTTCTTGTTTCTCTTCCTCAGTCATTTATCGTATAGCACCGCCGTCCGAGGCTCTTCCCTAGTCTCCTCCTCCTCCTCCTGTTTATTTTTACCCACATGCCTCGCGGTATGTCCCGCCACCAAGATGGGTGCCAGACACCTGCCAATGGTACAGTACACAAGAATCCCCAGGTCTGTCATGGAGTCTCGGATAATAGGATCCTCTTCAATATCCCTGCGCAATTCGTCGACAGAGTCAATATCCACAATATTCCCAATCATGCTAGCATAGAGGTTGATAACATGGGTAGACAGTGCCCTAGCCGTTTTCTCCCCCTTCTCTTGGACTTCCCTTTGTACGTACTCGGTATGGACCTTGTCGATGGCCTCTTCTGGGGCCTTGTCAACAAACCCCTCGGTACATTTTTTCGGCAGAAGATGCCCCTTACCCTTACGTAGGGCCTCCTTCAGGACCTGGCGTTTATCGATGGGTTTCTCTATCTGTTCATAGGTTTCTGCGGATTCGTCGACTACTCGTGCAAGATCAGACATCCTCTTTATTGTACGTCTATATCGAAAATATCCATAAGCAATCAGAGCATAGGGTAGACTTATAGCGATTAGTAAACACACCTCCATTTATTCCCCGGTAGACACCAGGCGGTAATGACCCCTGGCAAGTGTGGTAATCTGATCAGGTTGAACGATCCGTTTGTCGTCCGCCCTGTTGAGTGCTAGCTTCGATACCTCCTGGATGTAGATTTGATGGTTCTTGTTCTGAATCAAGACCTGGCTCTTGTGTATATCAACGCCCTCTTCCAGACATCGTCGATAGTCGTCAAAAGTGATGGACTTTTTAGTCACGCATCTCTTCATTTTACCCTCAGGGCTACTATGAGGTCTCGTATATGATACCCTACGATATACCTTTGATCCTTACCTCCATTGGAAGGAACAGGGTCTGACACTGTCAGGTGGTCCACGTTGATATCATTGATGTCGGTAAAGGTAGTCGCAAAGTTGTAGAATTCTCGGGGTTTCACAATTTCATTTCCAAATTTCAGCATCCTTTATTTGAATTTTAAACAAGGCCCGGGGATTGCTTCTGCTCGAACATACACAACTACCTCCATTATACGTGCTGTATTCCTGGTAGCAGTACCAGCACAGCATTTTAGCCTGTACCACAAACCTGCGCCTGTCATACTCATCCAGCATACGTTCGCAGTCCTTACATTGTTCATCCATTTATTAAGGCATCAAGACGATCCTCTAAGCCCTGGATCTTTCGTTCATTCTCCTTCTCCTTCTCTGATTCTTGTACTAATGCCAATGCCATTAGCGGCAGGGTTATACCGATGCCGGCTATAAAGGTCATGACTACTGCACTTCCAAATATATCAAATTTTCTCTGACAGTTAATGCACATTTATTATAGTAGTATTTTTATAACACAGTTCACCTCTTTACTGCGCATGCGTTGATTTTTTGATGATATTTAGAGGATTTTTTTTGTAGGGGAGGGGGTATGATGATATTTATGGGAATATGATGATATTTATGGGAATGTGATGATATTTATGGGAATATGATGACGTCATCAAATGTGCGGGAGAATTTTAGGGATTTTGCGCTAGAAATTTTTTGATGTGCATACAGCTTATTAGGGACTTACCCCACTAAGCACTGCATGATACCGGATAATGGGGACTTGTTGGGACTTGCCGTGACGTGTGTGTGCGTGCGCGTGCGCCTGCGATAGAACATACATTTCCCTATCTCTCAGCCCAGTGTTACGACGGCCTGTGCCCCGTGTTTCTATTTAATCGAAGTGCGATAAAGTTTTTTGTTTTTGGAAAAGGGTATTTATACCTGTATGGATGTGCTACATTGTATACTTGTACTAAGCGCTCAGCCCGGAAACATTTTCCGAGAAATAAAAAAGCTTGGCCAGCTGTTTTTGCCATGACGGGGTAACAACGGGTTGTAAACTGTGTTTTTTTTATATCAGCTAAATATGCAGGAAAGTTATTTTTGAAAAATATATTATACCCGAAACACCATAATGTTGTGTCCGCTTCACTCGATTTACGATATACTGCACACCTGTACTAGAGCGTTCCACCGTAATGTGTGGCACAGTATTAAACACCAGGTAGATCATTTATTGATCCACCTGGTGCTCAACGCCGGGTTGTGCCTCCCCCGTGATTTATTTAAACTGGCACGAGGGAGAAGCGCTGCTGCTAAATAAATATTACTATGGAAATGTATGTTGTTGTTTTTTATAAGAATGAGGCTAAACATAGCTGAAAAATATATGATAAATAAATAAATAAATAAATAAATAAATAAATAAATAAATAAATAAATAAATAAATAAATAAATAAATAAATAAATAAATAAATAAATAAATAAATAAATAAATAAATAAATAAATAAATAAATAAATAAATAAATAAATAAATAAATAAATAAATAAATAAATAAATAAATAAATAAATAATAAATAAATAAATAAATAAATAAATAAATAAATAAATAAATAAATAAATAAATAAATAAATAAATAAATAAATAAATAAATAAATAAATAAATAAATAAATAAATAAATAAATAAATAAATAAATAAATAAATAAATAAATAAATAAATAAATAAATAAATAAATAAATAAATAAATAAATAAATAAATAAATAAATAAATAAATAAATAAATAAATAAATAAATAAATAAATAAATAAATAAATAAATAAATAAATAAATAAATAAATAAATAAATAAATAAATAAATAAATAAATAAATAAATAAATAAATAAATAAATAAATAAATAAATAAATAAATAAATAAATAAATAAATAAATAAATAAATAAATAAATAAATAAATAAATAAATAAATAAATAAATAAATAAATAAATAAATAAATAAATAAATAAATAAATAAATAAATAAACATGATAAGTATGATAACGGGGTGATATACATTTTGATTTCAGGTTCATTACAAACTTAAAATGATATAAAAATGCTCAAAATTAGCCATGTGATACATATATAATATATCTCAGGCTGAAGCAAAATTTTTCAAAACCCAAAACTCAAACACTACCTTTAACCTTTTTATAATACTGTAACGAAACGAAATCCAAATCCAACCCAGATCACAAATCACAAACCACAGCACACCAACTAACATAAAACAACGTATGGAATTCACAGTGGCAAGAAAATTAATAAATTAAAGCTAAGGAATATGATTGCAGTGGAGTAGTTCATACACTATTGTTAAAAGAACACTTAATTTAAAAGAATGTTCTTAACTTTTTTGATTTGAAGACTCAAAATATTTCTAAATTGTTCTTAACTTTTACTCGTGGCTTAACCTAGCTAGTAAAGTTTAAATTTAATCACCAAAGCGGGATTTTGAACTTGTCTTTAATGTTTAATCTTAATAATTTTTCTAGCACTGCTTTACTTTTAGGTTGACTGTCCCACTCTCCGGTGGAGGATATATCGTATTTACTATGTAGAGAAAGAATTTTGTGAGCGTAAGAGGGTGACTTTTCTTATAACGTTTTCTGTTTGGGTAATTAAATTAATCTTTACCGACCAAATTTACCCGACCAAAGCTTTTCAACCAAAACTACTCAATCAAAGCTACTCGAACAAAGCTACTCGATCAAAGCTACTCGATCAAAGCTACTCGAACAAAGCTACTCGATCAAAGCTACTCGACTAAAGCTACTCGATCAAAGCTACTTGATCAAAGCTACTCGAACAAAGCTACTCGACTAAAGTTACTTGATCAAAGCTACTCGATCAAAGCTACTCGACTAAAGTTACTTGATCAAAGCTACTCGACCAAAGCTACTCGACTAAAGTTACTTGATCAAAGCTACTCGACCAAAGCTACTCGACTAAAGTTACTTGATCAAAGCTACTCGACCAAAGCTACTCGATCAAAGCTACTTGATCAAAGCTACTCGAACAAAGCTACTCGACTAAAGCTACTTGATCAAAGCTACTCGAACAAAGCTACTCGACTAAAGTTACTTGATCAAAGCTACTCGATCAAAGCTACTCGACTAAAGCTACTTGATCAAAGCTACTCGACCAAAGCTACTCGACTAAAGTTACTTGATCAAAGCTACTCGACCAAAGCTACTCGACTAAAGTTACTTGATCAAAGCTACTCGACCAAAGCTACTCGATCAAAGCTACTTGATCAAAGCTACTCGACCAAAGCTACTCGATCAAAGCTACTCGACTAAAGTTACTTGATCAAAGCTACTCGACCAAAGCTACTCGATCAAAGCTACTTGATCAAAGCTACTCGAACAAAGCTACTCGACTAAAGCTACTTGATCAAAGCTACTCGAACAAAGCTACTCGACTAAAGCTACTTGATCAAAGCTACTCGACCAAAGCTACTCGATCAAAGCTACTCAATCAAAGCTACTCGACTAAAGTTACTTGATCAAAGCTACTCGAACAAAGCTACTCGACTAAAGCTACTTGATCAAAGCTACTCGACCAAAGCTACTCGACTAAAGTTACTTGCTCAAAGCTACTCGACCAAAGCTACTCGACTAAAGTTACTTGATCAAAGCTACTCGACTAAAGTTACTTGATCAAAGCTACTCAATCAAAGCTACTCGGCTAAAGTTACTTGATCAAAGCTACTCGAACAAAGCTACTCGACTAAAGCTACTTGATCAAAGCTACTCGACCAAAGCTACTCGACTAAAGCTACTTGATCAAAGCTACTCGACCAAAGCTACTCGACTAAAGTTACTTGCTCAAAGCTACTCGACCAAAGCTAGTCGACTAAAGTTACTTGATCAAAGCTACTCGACCAAAGCTACTCGACTAAAGTTACTTGCTCAAAGCTACTCGACTAAAGTTACTTGATCAAAGCTACTCGAACAAAGCTACTCGACCAAAACTACTCGACTAAAGTTACTTGATCAAAGCTTCTTGATCACGGCTACCCGTCCAAAGCTACTAAAGTTACTCGATCAAAAAAATTCTTTACATCAAAAGTAAAGTTATATTATTATGATGGTGCTTTTAGGTTCAAACATCGAGCATATTTATCTCAAGCATATTTGACCCTACCAGTAAATAACAATACCCGCAATTACGAATCAACTACATTACATGCCATGAAAAAATCAATTTTACACACACATTTTTTTCCAAAAAAGTTTGTCAACACAGCATAGCCAAGGACTTCATAAATGGCGCAGTATTGTTGATTTTCAGGATAAAAAACCTAATCAATTGAAAACGAGGCCTAGCTACGCAACCATATTCAAGTGTACATTTATTTCATAACCTCCCCAGTATTGGAGATCTTTTTCCCGAATAATCTTGTCAATGGTTTCTCAGAAATCAAATATGACAAAAAGTTTGTTTTTTTTTACATGAAAGCTTTTAATAATGTTTTTAATAATGTTTTACTGGGCCGACCGTCGTTAAATGGACTCTCCAGTTGATGTAGAATAATGAATTCTTGCACAATATCTTTAATTTGGGAACGAGTCGGGCTAAATCCCAAATTACACATTTAGCAAGATTTATTTCCTGTTCGTTGTTCAAACTGGCGCTGATCCCAAAAAGCTTTTTACTGATCCAACAAGGTTTTTCCGTCCTTTACCATGTCCCTCCAATGGCGGATAGTGCTGAACTGATATCTTTTTCACTGAAATTTTTTTGGAATTCTTTTTTCCATTACGTTTCGGCATTCTTTCGAGGCGGTATTTAACATACAAAATTGAGATATTTGATTAAGTTTCGCGGCAGTGTTTATTTTAGTGAAGTATAAAAAACGTCCTTGGGATAAGGCTGGAAGCTTACCAGTCTTACGCGCTAATCCAATTAGTTCAAATCTACAGTACACAGTGCGGTATTCAACCTACAAAATTAAGTTATATGGTTGAGTTTCACGTCGGTGTCTATCGTAGTGAAACGACAGACACTAGCAGTCTTACTGTTTCGCACGGACAGTGCACGGTGCAACATTCCCAATTACATTCAAGAACACCAATTGTTTTCTGAACTTTGATTATATATATGTATTTTCCTATAAATATTTTTGAAAAATAAAGAAAATTAACACAGCGTTCTTCTCTTTAAAAAAAAAGATGAAAAAGAAGGAGAGTAAAATCGCTGCAATTAATATAGAAGTGACGGTTGGCCATAATAATCTAAGTTAAAACATACACAATTGTGTGATTTGCCAACTCGGCCGCGGTAAAAAATGCACACTTTTTACGACCAAGGCAGTTATAAAGTGCGTAACAATTAAAATCATCGCGTTTACCGTAATGGTTTGGAAACAAATTGGATTCTAAAGGTCATGCATCTCTTTAATAATAGCCGTATTCCGTCTGTCTGTTTGTGCGCGAGAAAAAAGTGGTGTCACGGAAACACGAAATGTGATTTATAAAGGACGGGCGACCCCGTGGATTTTTCCTACTACATTTTTTATTATTTTCTGCGAACATTTTCTGCAAATGAAATGGCTGAGCGATTGTTTTGGCTGGACGGGTAACGACAGGCTGTATTCCAGTACTAAAGCGCTTCACCTGATCGTGTGGCACAGTTTACGGCTCTTCTTAAGCGCTCCACCGGGTCACACCTTGACTTGTGGCTTACCCCCCGGCGTTTCGACGCCGGGTTTCCCGGCTAGTCTCTTTAATAATCTGTCTGTCTGTCTGCAAAAGCCGTGTCCTGTTACGGAAACACGAAATGCGATATATAAAGGACAGCGACCCCGTGGATTGTTCCACGGGATAACGACTAGTCTATATTATAATAATAAAATCAGTACCGAAATTATTGAAGCATCAAAATAAAATTTCCGAAAATTTGTACAATAAGCAGAAGCCTATTGGTAGCCAACCACCACGTTTGTATAGTTTAGCTAAAATCCATAAACTTACAGTTTCAGTACGACCAGTCATATCAATGCCAGGTTCTGCCTATTTCAATATTGCTAACCAAGTAGCTGAATGGCTTTCTGTAGTAGATGAATGGAAAACAAACTATTCTACGAAAAGCATTGCGGATAGTTTAAAGAATATAAAGTTGCAAGAGGGTGAACAGCTTATTAGTTTTGATGTAATATATCTGTATAAAAATGTACCTGTATATGAAGCCATCGAAGAGTGCACACAGTTGTCAAAAGCCTCCAGTTGATAAAATAACTTTCACAAAATTACTCAAGATTTAATCATTAAACAAACGCTAGAAAAAAAATTCAAGTTTCACCAAAAGAGACTGAAAACGAAACGGAAAAGTCGGAGGAGGAATAGATGATGATATTTATCCAGTACCGTGATAAGCTTACGGATAGATTCGAGAAAGCACTAAAAAGGTTGAAAGCTCCATGTCAAATTATCTTAACGTTAAGAAAGTTGAAAACTGTTCTACCTTCCCTAAAACAACCAGTTGATATGCCATTTAAAACTGGTGTAGTCTATGAAATTTGTTGTCCGCGATGTAATTCGCGCTATATCGGTCAATCAAGTCAGCATCTTACCACCTGCATAACGGAGCATTCAAGAGTTTCAAGTCCGTATACTATCAATGGAAACAGCTAAAATTTTATCGGCACTTATTGTTTTTGGAAGCCCTTTTTATAAATGACATTAGGCCAAAAGAGGAGATTAAAATTCACACTCTTTTGATAAAATTTTAATATCATTTTAATATTTTTTAGTTTAGTGAACGTATATTGTAGATACTTTTGTTTTAATCTTTATTAACTGATTTTTATTATTATTTTAGATTTTACCTGATGATGACTTTAAAAGTCGAAATATAAATGCATATCGTTCAGTTTCATGGTCTTCAAGAAAATTGCCAGTGAATTGTGCTATATTCTTACTATTTTATGAATGATATAATATAAATCGTGGTTCGTAAGTGTGAACACGCCGTTTTTGTATTCTCTGTACAAAGTGTCTGCAGCAAAAATTTTAATATCTTCATGTATGGACCTGCTCAGTTGTGATGAAACTTTTTTACTATTAATATTTTTAAAATTTGTATCTTTTCCAAAATGTTTTACTTAATTTAATCGAGACATTACTTAAAACTACCATCGTATTTCACAAAGGGTTTATATTTATAATTCAACCATCTTTGGTTACATTTTGCCACCTTTTAAATCCGTTTTCTCCGACTTTTGTTCAACAATAGAAAATCAAAATAGAATTGCTATCTGGACCCTCATGTGGCACATCTGAATTCAGTCTGAGGTTTAAAATGTTTAGTATGGTATTATTAGTGAGTGTGTTAAGTCCCATACTTTTAGCTAGCCTAGTTACTAGGTTTCAAGATTTCTCTCAAATAAAAACTTAGACGCAACCAAATGTCAGAGCAAATCCCTATCAGTGCCGTAACCACAATTTTAATATTGGGGGGCTTATATTATGAATTACATTATGAATTTCGCTTTATATAGTGGCTACTCGAGGCGCCCCCATGGTGGACGGCGAGTGGAAAATCTTTAAATTTTACATCTCTAGATTGGCGGAGAAAGCCCTCCAGACGTCAATGATCTCATAGTTCAATGTTAAAAATCACGATGAATGTTTCGATATTTTTGTAATTTAGAAAAGCTGCATTGTTTAATTGGCATCAAAATTTAGATAAGAATTTCCATCAGAAACCAAAAGGTAGAAAGAAATACATATTTACATTACACGACTACAATAATATAAAAAATGATAAGAACACTAGAAATTTTAAAGGTGCTGGCACTTTTTACAAAATTTACATCGCATTCGGAATTTTTAAAATGTGCTGCCAGCGCCCCCTTAAAACATTCAATGATTTTTATAATAATGATCTATGGGAAGGATCCGAATATTCCTGAACGACTTTTTCTCTTTTTAATAAATTTGTTAGCTACTTCATATTATCAGTATATGAATTGTGAATATGTAATACCATCAGATTTTTCATCCGTGTATCAGTGGTTGTAGCTCGAAGGTAAGTTTTTTTATCTAGGAAGATAACCCAAGAAAAATAAGGAGTTATCTAAGAAAACTAAATCTGTCTCTCTTTCTGTCTCTTTCTTTCTTTCTCTCTTTCTTTCTTTATTTTTTTTTTAGTACGAAAATTATTGGGGGGCCTGTGCCCCCCCCCCCTGGCCCCCCCGGCGGTTACGGCACTGCCTATAATTCAAATCCACCTCATAGCAAATCCCAAATTACAATCAACCAATGAGTACAAAGTCGGCATGTTCACATCTTACCATCTTAAATAATACAATAATTTATTATATTTCTACAGGTGAGTGAGGCCATTTCGCGCTCAAAACAAGGGATCCCTGATATTGACCACGTGAGCAAAGAACAATAGAATTAACCAGTCAAAAAGTGCGGTTAGTATTATGACTGCAGAAAAATCGTTTGGGACCCAGCGTAATTTTTCCCACCTTAACTATTCTGATTTTCTGGTGGTAAGAAAATTATCCGTGCATCCTGGCTAACTGTTAGCACAGAGCAGCACAGATAGCACAAAAGTGATTTTTTGTCACTGACAAAATTGATTAATTTGCCTAACACTTGAACACACAACAAAGCAAAAAGGGAATTCATTGTTTCTTTGTAACAACTTCGTTTTTAACTGTATTTTATATTGTAAAAGAAATATGCATATGATATGATATGATATGATATGAGAACCTAGGCTCTGAGTTTGTGCGTTATTGATGGCAGCAGGTTGATTAAAGATTTTTATTTATTCGCGATCAATTTTTTGCTTGCGATAATTGTTAGTTAGGAAATCTGGATCAAGTTCATTATGTGCTTTTTTACTGTGTCCAAAGATCGGCCTGCCCAATTTTTCTTTTGGCATTGGAAATAATTAATAGCATTTATTCGCCATCATTTTAGTGCTCGAGATAGTGTGTGATATTGATCAACAAAGGATCGGCCCAATCTTTAGACATTACTGGCAAATTAGCTTTTCGTTTATAAAATGGTGTCTCGCATCCCTTCCTGTTCACAAACAAAGCTGAAAAGGCGTCGGACGATTGGCATAACATGGCCTCTCGCCCAATCTTATGACGCCGTGCCCAGTCTTAAGACTTGCCGATCGGTCCTAAGATCGGTCTGTGTCCGAGATTGAGCTGAACAAGACCATCATAGGTTTTTTTTAATTTTTAGCTAACATGTAGAGAGTTTGTGGAGAATTCTTTCTGTATTGACTTCACATGTCACATGTTAATTAAATTCAGAAAACATTTATCGTCCTGTACCTTAAGCAGATTCTTTTCTTGAGAACGGTCAAGTTGCAAAAGAAGAGTGGCGAAAAACCAAAGTTACAAATTCCTTTTACCCGTTCCAAATTCCTAGTGGTGGGCACAAAATCTGTTATTAGAGTTTAAAGATCACTTTGTAAACAAAGAGGCTGTTGTATGGCAGTGGAAGTATTGATGAAGACAGTTTACGACATTTCAAACTTGTTCATCGTATTTTTAAAGAAGAAAACTATTTCCAATAAAATGTATTGTACACAAGTCAAGATGTGCTAATATCAAATATGAGTGTTTGTCCTGGCTTTGTCCTGCAACAAGTGCACCACCAATAGGACCTTCAATAGGTTATATTTTGTTGTTCTTACGAAGGAGTAGTCAAATTTAAGTAGCTGTTGTTGTTAAAATTACCGAACTGCGTCATTTGGTTTGGTTTTTGTTCTCTTTCTGATGACATTTCTATTTAAAAAAATATATCTGCAATTCTTCTGTTCCGTTTGCTGAATTGGGAGAGTTTACCCCTACATTACATAGAATAGGCGATTTCCTTCACACTAGTCCACGGTTTTGCCCGTCTTTTATTTACTACATTTCGTGTGTCTCGCTACTACGGCTACCATTTTGCGTGACAGACAGACGTATACGGGTATTATAATATAGATCTCGTTTGGAATAGTCCTAAAGACACGGGTTTTCCTCTAGTATATCTATTAGGTTAGATACATCTTCTTCACTCCAGTCTTTAGCACCTTTATCTTCTTTGTCCTTATCCTCTTTGCCGATTTTTTCATCGGCTTCCGCTTAAGTAGCTTTGGTGGTTTTCTTTTTTTTCCTTTTTTTTTTTCACTCCAGTTAGGTTTTCTTTTTGCTCTCTTTATCTCTTTTCTGTTGGTGTATGTTAAAAGCTGCACCTGCTATAGACTGTTGTTCCTCATTGTCAATAAAATAATTCATTTTACACTATACATTGTTAACCTTCTGGATTTTGCAAGCGGGCAATGCAGGTTTTTAGGCATTCTGATTGGCTTAGCGCTCTTGACAACGGAACGATATAGAGCGTCGTCAAGAAGAATTGTACAAAAACAAGCACGAAATGACAAGTTTCAAGAAGCATTGGAAATGATTATATATCTAACTCCTACAATACGTTTATCGATAAAAAACATTTTCATAGGATAGAAACAACAACAATGTCAAGTTTAACTGTTAAAATAACCAGATTCAGCAACATTCTGTCTGAATGCTTCTTCAACATGGCTAGTTAACTAGCTACATTGTCGATAAAAGAAATACTAAATACAGGACGACGAATTTATAACAAATGCTTCCATCTTATTTCCAGACTCGTGCATCCAGATTTTTGGTTAGTCCTCAGTCAATACAAAAATCGTCGAAGCCGATGTTATTCTTGGCTACCTAGTTTGAAACAAACGATAAATCTTTGCCAGCACAAGAAAGGGGTCTGTTCGAACTGATCGTATTAAATTACGTCATCAGGACATTGATTACGAAGTTCAATGGCGTCCTGGCAACGTAAAACCCGCTGATTTCATGTCACGTCATGCTTTCCAAAGAAACCAACGGATTGGAGAAAACCGTATTGCAGTCCTCTTCATACTTAGAAGCCATTTCAATGGAAAAGATCATAGAAGAAACGAAAGCTGACGAAGTGCTTCCACGTCTGAGCAAGTGCCTCAAACGCGGAAATATTCCAAAAGAGGACAAAGATCTGCAGCCGTTTCGCCAAATCTTGGACGATCTAACAGAATCAGTTGAAGGTTTGCTCCTGAAGAACGAACGAATTATTCCACCAAAGTCGTTGTGGAAAGTTGCTATCGATAAAGCGCACCAAGGTGGATACTTCGGACAGTAGACTGAAGAGGAGGGTGAGAACACATTTCTGGTTTCCAGAACTAAATGAACTGGTAACTCAGAAAATCAACACATGTCGAGAATGCCAACTTTTCACGAAGAAAACAATGAAAGAGCCCGTAATTGCATTGGAAACAAGCGAAACCGCATGGGAAGACGTCAACATCGATCTTTTTGGTTCCATTCCTGATAAGAAACATATTCTCGTTGTTCAAGATTATTTTTCCAGATTCCCTGCAGCAAAAATAGTGCCATCAACGCAAGCAAAGCCAGTACTGTCAGCATTGGATGACATATACATGAACTATATGTATCCTGAAAATCACCGAACTGACAACGGTCCTCCATTTAACAGCCAGGAGTTTGACACCTACTCGACCATAAACGGTATTTCACACACCAAAATCCTTCCATACCACCCCTGGGCGAATCCTGCCGAAACATTCATGTGACCCATTGGAAAGGCCATGAAAGTAGCATTCGAGACGAAGCAGAACCGTGACCAGGTGTTGAATGAATTCTTGTCAGGTTACCGCTCAACACCGCACCCGGCGACCGGTTTAGCATCAGGAAATATCCTGTTTCGTCATGATTATCATCGAGAATTCCCAAGAAACACAGGCCCCGATGAGCAAGTTATGGAAGCTCGACTGCAAGACGAAAGCAGAGGCGTGAGCGGAGTGAGCGTCAAAACAACTCCGTCAAACGTCGTCCATACCAAGCACTTTCAGGCGATAAAGTATTTGTTGCCAAACAAAAACGTCAGTCGGAATACGAGACTCTATACGAAAGATCCAGCTATACCGTGGTGAGCAATGACGGGAAATTGGGTTTATTTCTTCAGAGCCAGGACAACAATTTCACCGTACGTCGACACAAGGATGACGTCAAGCCTTCTTATGTCGACAACAAACAGGTTCATTTAGACGATACTTGGTACTGGAAACCGCAACAAGACGAACAAAACAGAGCAGTCGTACACCCGGCTCCAGCAGTCGTAAACTTAGCTCCAGTAAACGTAAAACCAGCGCCAATAATCAGGGCAGAACAACCGAGGCAAGAGCCACTCGTACCTGCACGATGTAGCAACCGTGAGAGACGTCTACCGCAGAGCCTCGGTGGATTCGTTCTTGATGGTGACCCTGAGTTGGAGAAATGATTGGGAGGATGTTATGACCGATCGGCAACCGGCAAAACGGACACCTTGTAAAAACAAAGATGGCGGAAGGCAGTGAACTCGTATGACCACAGAAAGATATTGTTTATTTTATAATTGTGTTTTCCTTCCCCTACGATGTCACATTATAGTTGAAAAATTTACATCAATATTCGCTGTTACTAAATTTAGTTGCACATGTAACTTTACACATTCTTGTGTAAGTGTTAAACATCGTAATGTTTTGTTTACAAAGGATTTATTCTATAGGGACTTTCAATTCTGCATAGCTAGAATGTTTGTTTTTAGACAGGACTGCTTCAAATTTTTATCTCGAGTAATAACGAAAAGTAGTAAATTATATTAATATAAGAACACCGAACTGGACTTCTTATCTTTTATTTTTATCTTACTTTAGACAGTTAACAAATACAATAATATTTTGCGGCACAGCCCCAGGGCAGTACGGCACTTTTCCCCGATCGGGTGGTTCTCCCCCGATCGGGGGAGTCTGCAACTTCCAAATTAGTTGAGACTTACCCGGATCGGGTGAGTCCTTTTTGTGAAAAAAAATTGTTTTGTAAAAGGGCAAGCTGCTGGACAAAAGTGCGGGCCAATTTTGTTTATATGAAGTCACATGCGTATTTTGCACCGATTCACCAATTAAAAAAAAAATCACCATGTCGTTCTGGCGCTATTAATGTTTATTTATCAACAACATGGTAAAATACTATTTGTTTCTGGCTAACATGATGCTGGAGAGATTTTTATTTTTTGATATCTTGAAGCAAGCAAGGGTAGCTAGCTTGTGAATAATAAGTATATTTGAGTCTTTTATTACGTGTACAGATGACAGAGCTACTTCATACTTACAGGATACACCAAAACGGCTAGGTGACAAACGGCTTAGGTGACAAATAAGATTAATTAGGCTAGCCAAAGCAAAAAACTATACCCTATAGCGCTAGCTAGCTAGCTAAAGACATAAGAAACATGTTATTGGTGTAATGGCTTCATCACATATATAAAATAAACTCTGAGCAGGCGAACCCATTTATAATGTAGAAAGATAGGCCAAAACTTTTGTGAAATATGTCGTAACATTGATTGGGGGAAAATCACTCGAATGACTGATTACAAGCTCCAAAGCGCCACTCACTCGATCAGGGTATTAAAAAGTTAGCGTCCGCCGCCGACTTGCCCAATCGGGTGATTGCCCCCGATGGGGGGAGACTCACCCGATCGGGGAAAAGTGCTGTACTGCAGGGTAATCAGTTATTATTGTATTTGTATAAAATGTTTATAACCACTCTCCTAAATCACTTTCATCCCTCACTCTCAATGGATGTATCAACTAAATGTTCGAAAAAAGAATAAAAACGTTTGAAAGTTGAAATGTTTAATGAAAAACTACTCCACCAATCCGATCAAAAAATACATAATAATACAAGCCATCAAACATCAGAAAATACGATATGTTTGATCTGTTTGTTCCGCCTCTAAATTTAGACTTATAGGTTGTTTACTGACGTTGGCTCTGGCAAATCTTTTTATTTTATAAACAAATCGCTCTTCGTCCATTTCTCACAATTATCAAAGAGCATGCGGTTTTGTCTTTCTCTTGGTTTATTCAATGATTATGTTTTTGTGGGGCTTATTAGGCCTTTGTTATCCAAATTAAACTTCAATATTCTGCTAATTAGAAACAGTGTGTCAAATTAGCATACATACTTTTTTGTTGCAGTTGCAGTGTCTTAGAGAGTAGTATTAAGCTGAGTTACATAGATTACCCAGAATATCTTGTTTCTTTTTCACAGTTAAAAACCTAGCTGGCAAAATTGTACCCATGCTGGTGAAATTGTACCACTCCGGGTTCCATTTTTCCAGGCCATTTGTGATACGCGGCCGGTTAGGATTTAACTTTATT
This sequence comes from Hydractinia echinata, assembly GCA_030067915.1. Lineage (NCBI taxonomy): Eukaryota > Metazoa > Cnidaria > Hydrozoa > Anthoathecata > Hydractiniidae > Hydractinia > Hydractinia echinata. The sequence continues at coordinate 271,203 of JASGCC010000249.1, read as the reverse complement.
TTTAATTGTCGGTGTCCGGCTATGTTTAATATCCAAAATAAGCCACAACAGGGCGGCGCAACGCAACGCAAAGCGATAAGATAAATACTATTTTTTCGTAAAAAGTGGCGAAATTGTACCATCGTACGCTACATGTTTTCCCTAGTGTGTTTAGGGGCCACTATATTTCATACTAGACAAAATAAACAATTATACAACAGTAGCTATCCGTCATCAGGCAGGGGGGAGGTTTAGGGGTGATGCTAAGAAAGGAAAGAAAAATCTCAATTTCTTCACCATAATACACAAGTTTATAGTTTCTGTTAACCATTGTCATTCTTTTGTCACAATGCTCTTATTGAGAATTGAAAAAAAAGGAAGTAAACTGTTATAAATTAAGAAGGTTCTGACCATGAAGAAAAGTGAAATAACTTTTTGTGAACATTTTTGAAAAGAAAATTTAAAATTCCTTTGCGTATATATACTTAATTTTCTTGCCCTGAAACTTAATATATAGTTTTTCAGAAAAAGAGAAATATTAAAATTTCCCACAGTTAAAGCCTACATTTCAGTATGTTGACTTCCTTTTTTAATACAAAGATGAACGAATTACTGTAAAGAGAGGTGTATAAAAACTATAAAGTTTCACTTTTTCTTATATATTATTATATATTTGACCTCTAAACAAATTTTGACATTGACAAGAAGACAGCGAAAGTACATTCAAAGGTGGTCAAACAAAAATGTTGAATGTATTTGTTAATAATGTAAAAAGTTGTGAGTATGTCGCAGTTATTTTTTATTACTTTTTTTATTATATATATATGTAAAAAGATGTGGGTATATATTGCAATTATTCTATTAACAATATTTTTTATTATTTTTGTTTTCGTTTTGTTCCCTCATTTAGGTGTTTTTTACGTTATATTCTTGTGTACATTTTTAGCATAAAAAATCTTAAGAACCAAAGTTGAATAAGTAAAACACAATAACACAGGTCATATTCAGTTTTTAGTTTTTCCTGCTTAAAGGTTGGTACTGTAGTGAACCTCATGTTTCAGAAAATTAAATTGTCGCCCACAAGTCCCATAAGATAAAAGTTTGATTGATTTTGTCATCCCAATTGCAAAAGTGTTCAACGTTTAATAAAGGGTTGACCTTAATCAATTTATTTTCTAGTCCAATATGCAATGTGATGCTTGGTCAGCAAAATGTGAGCAAGTTGTGGGTCAGAAAACATGTGGATTTAGCGATAATTTTGTTGCAAACTTGACTGAAAGAAATCTTTCCTTAGATGAAAAAGAATACACAAAGAAGCTTGGTAAGTATATACTAAAAATTTTTATTCTTGATTTCAAAAGCTTTTTTTTTTTAAGACAACTTATTATAATTATAATAATAGGTAACAAGATATATTAATAATGAAAAATATTTTCCTGACATTTTTTGAGTTAGTTTGAATAAGAATTGTTTTGTGAATTAAAGCGTACATAAAACCGGACTTCTAGCTTTGGGTTGTTTCCAGATATCAGCCAGTGTAACAACTTATACAGCTAATTATATTTTAGTTAGTTAGCATTTCTTGTTTATTTTACAGCATGTAACAATTTTTTTTTATATAAAATGTAAGTAAATACAAGGTATAAAAAAGAAAAAAATCATTTAATTATTTAAGCTTTGCAATTGTTTCTGTTGTTTTAAGAAAAAGTTCAATATGATACACACTTTTTCTTTATACTTCATACAAATAAACTTTATAAAAATATAAGGCTTGAATTTCAGGGTAAAAACAATAAATCACACTTGAAGATATGTCCTATTTGAAGGACTAATGCTCTTTTATATACTCTTTTTACTCCCTGCAATTCACATGCAAATTCATAACATAAAACAGAACATAAAAATGATATTAGGTTTATTTAAAATTTCCACCATTCGAGCGCTTATTAAATTTTTCTCATTTCGCAAGTGAATAATATATAATTTGAACTGATATTTGAGGAGGAGTCTTTATGATGAGACCAATTTTAAACAAAAAAGTTGCTTTGGTAATTGGTAAAAGTGAGGGACAAAATAAGCTAAGGCCCCCCCTTAGGCCCCTGCTTATTTTAAAAAATTACTCTTACCCCGGGGAACTTATTTGGCAGGGGCGATTATTCGGCCATTTACATTATTCAAAAACTTTGTCCATATTATAGCTAGCTATACAACCTGACACTCCAACAGAATACGAACTATTTTGCTGAATTTAGAGATTGTCTCCTGATACGAAGATTTTTAAAACGATAGTTTAAATACTTGTCCCCATATCGAGATAGAATCTTCGTATCAAAAGACAAGGACTGTCATTAGAAATCTTTGGTCGCATGTAATTTGTAGTATCTTAAAGATATCATTCATTCAATAATATTGTTGAACTATGTATAATTTCAACGTGAATATAGTTCAAAATAAGCTATTGCCCTTTGAAAAAAAGTATGTCTGCGTGGAGTGACATCTCTCAGCATTTTGTAAGTGTGCTGTACTCCTCGACATGGTTACAAAACACATAGATTTTAAAATAAATAAACTAATCGTAATAATGCAATTTTCGTTGGCAATTTTTTCGTGGGATTACATCTCGCAATTTTTTTTAATTGATCTTAATTTTTCTGATGCTGATACGCAAAAAACCTGCGTGAACTATTTTTAACAGCGCTTGTCATTTCTGCGCTAATGAGTTCCGTTTTATAGTCCGCACGCTGTTATTCTCTCCTTTTTATGATATTCTTTTTTTTTTCGATATGTATTTTGTGGAATGTAAACCGATACGAGCTAAGAGAAAGCTGTCTTTATAATAATCTGCGTCCCGAGAAACGTTCTCATTATGCATGTATCTCGTAAAATTTGTTTTCTTAAACTATTTTCTTATTTTTGTTAACAGATGACATACTTTTAGTGTTCATAAAATATCTCTCTTTCTTACAATTTTCGGCATCAGGGATCAAACGAACAATACGTATATAAAACATGTTTATGACAATTTTTTCCAATTCATGTTTTTAATGATTGCTTGAACAAGGGTTTTTTTGCGAAAACGTCCCGAATTTCAAGGCAGTACAGCGAGCCGATTTGCTCGCAATAAGACGCTGTTTATTCACTCGTGGTTTACCAATAGCCAAACAATTCTACGAAAGGCTCACCGCTTCTTCATAAAAACTTGTCGAGTCCCGTATAGTTTTGAAGAAACTAGTCGGGAAACTCCATAGTCTAATTACAACTATTTTAAATATTTTTATTTTAGAACAAAAATTGCAACGTCTGCAAAATGAAAAGCGAAAAGTGTCTGGCAAAACAATGTTGGAGCATTTGAAAGAGAAGCGAGAATTTCATATGAAGGAGCTTATGAATGGACTGGATGTGTATACCGACTCTTCGGCTGCCGGTTCTCCGTCTTTTATGGACAAATTATACAGTACTAACAGTCTGTACCGCCATTTGAATCCACAACAGGCGTTAGATGCGAGCGAAAAAGAACCATTCGTTGAACACGATCAGCTAGCCACCAAACACGTCGAAAGTTGAACAAAAATCATACGTGCTGTAAAGTGGAACTTCGCTTGGACTGATATTCGAAGCATGTTTGCTCGATTATTGTGGAAATAAAAATGACATGCGTGCCAAGCCTCAATTTTTCGGAAGTTGTTTATCAATAAGTGGTCTTTCAAGTGAAGTTTGACCACAGAGTGTCTTGCAAAACAATTTATAGTAGGTCTTTCAAGTGAAGTTTGACCACAGGGTGTCTTGTTGAAACAACCTTATAACAATAACTTTGTGTGCACCCAGAAGTTTTCTGAAATTTTATGACGCCAGGCTAGAGATTTTAAGCGAACGTAAAAATCAACTTTTCATTTGAAAAACGAAATGACGGAGCGCAGCATTAGTCGTCTTTTTAGACTCAGGATTTCGTTGTCCGTATCTTTCTTTAATATTGCGCAAATTTTTTTGTTAACAGTTTGAAGCCCGTGTAGCCCCAATATATATTGAATGTAAGACTTAAAAATATTCTAGCTTTATATTTATTCATCTTTTGTCTAATTTCTTATGGAGCTGTTTCTTTAAAACAACAAGTTTGCGTAAGTTGAGAAACTGGTAAATATTTTTACGTTGAAGCCAAAAAACTGTGAGGACACAACAGCTGGGTTAAACACTGCTGCGTTATTATCGCGCTCGCATACAGCGCACATCTTATCAGAACGCTTCCAAAAAATAGCGAATTGTGATCTTTTGAGAGTCGGCTAAATGGAACGTTTTGGCGTCAGGCCCAGTAGATACATTTTCAGATTTCAGCTTATAATCATAAAAATCTCTATTTCTATGTTCAAAAATCAAAAATGTATTTAGTCAGGCGGAAAAATTAAACAGTTTTTGGACTGTGACTCATCAACACTTTGCGTGTTCCCGTGGAAGGTTTATTTCTCAGTTGGATTATCATAAGTATTGTGGATGGTGCTTGGGAGAAAAAAAAGAATAACTCGCGTCCAACGCTCTCACAACGCGAACATAAATGTTAAATTAGCAATGATCACACGGCGCATTTTTATTATCTGCGTAGGAGAGCGGTAAGTGATTGATGAGCATAAAGTGTTTTGAAGTTTTTCCATCCTTAGAAGCTTATTCAAGAAAGTGAAAAGATTGACTCGCAATATATCGTTTATAACAGCAGGTATTTATTTTATTATTTCAAACTATTATTTTGTTGAGCGCAATATAAGAATCTATTTACACGTCGACGATTTTGAAAAAAATGTCCGAGTTTATTTTTGCTTTTAAAATCAGCTTATTGTTGTGGAATACTTTCAAAATATATTTACCTTTCGTGTATGGAACGCTACTCACAAATTCGAAGCTCGCTTGTATTTATCTGTGATGATAAAACGATCATCCCATAACAGTGCGTTTAAATTGAGCCTATTGTCATTGCAAAGATTACATTATTGTACAACATATAATTGCGGCCAGTTTTTTTCATCATCATTCCGAAGTTGGAGAAAGAGTGGGAGGTTGGACACATATGAGAGATCGTAGGTTTGTTTTTTAACAGAAGATTGTGTCGTCGTAAATACGAGATTCAAATGACCCACTCAAATTTCATTCTTTTAGCTTCACAGTCATAACATGCTCAGCATCGGCTTATTGTTTTTTTTGTCAACCGTCAACACTTTGGGTATGTTTATTTATTTTGATTGACAAGCGATTTGATGTTTATTTTTTTATTTATCTATCCACTTTACTTTTACTTAAGTTTTTGTCACCCATCAATGTCAATCGTACATTGATGTTTTTCCCACAATTAAGATGATCATGCCGTAATTTATGACCTCTCCACCGTCACAATGGGGCCCTCCATATCGGAGTTTATCAGGTTATTCCACCAACCCTGATCCGAGGGGTTTTAACCTTTGGAGGTTTGGGCTGCTCCTTCGTATTAAATTTCAACCGCTATAAAGTTGCGCGTGATTCGAGTGAGAATATATATGATGCTGGCGATTTAAAATTTTTGTTATTCATTCATAGCTATGAAAGCGTTGCTAGGGTAGGTTTCCATAGTTTCCGTTAATCTACCAATTAAATGACTTGTTATTAAGATAAAAAACCGATAAATCTGCCATCTTATTAATAGGGAGGGAACACGTTTATGACATCATTTTTTTCTGAAATTTTTGTCTCCCGTTTTGTCTATTATACTGCGCATGTCAGCTTTGTGTTCGATGTTAATATCTTCACATGCGTAATTAGGAACTCATCGGTCACGTGACTTATATTAAACTGGTGATTATATCTACCTAGAAATTAATCCTCTCAACAGCTGAAAGCGCTTTTGTTCTATTGATAAAAAACAAATCGTGCTTGTTCAGGTAAACAAAGGTCGAGGTTAATTCATGCCGTAAAAATTTGTGCGACTGAATTTTTAATTTTTCGTGATAATTTGAAACTCAACATTTAAGTTCCTAAGACCGGCATGTAAATTGTATATAAGTTGAAAATAATTTCTTCGCCATGTTTTTAGAGGTGGACATTCTTGATTCTTTTAACTTAAAAGATGGGCAAAATGGTGTGCAAGCTACGACAAGCTGCAAAGTGGGAAATGGTTACTATTTTGGTCGAACGTCGAAAGATATAACTGCTGTTGATGAGGTTCTGAAAGAAGTGGTCGGTCTTCTCACACAACACCATTCGTTTATTATCACGTTCAAAGTAAGACCCGAACCATACCATAAAGGGTCTATTCTCTGGTTAGAACAGAAGCGCACAGGTACCACATTTTTATCGGAAACACAATTATCAGAACACAGATTTCAACATTTTTTTTATTGTGAAAGGAAGAGGCTTATTCAGGCTTTTTTTATAAGAATAGAAAAATTCTAAACAATGGGCCTATATTTAATTTATAATCTATTTTGTGTCAAAAATGGATCAGAGCAGCTTTATTCCGGCACGACCACCACTTTCCCCCGCCCCCAAAAATAGTGATACTATGCTGAGGAACGAATTTTTCCACGGGTTAGCGAGTAGTCTCTATAGCCGTATTTTGTGCTTTCGTTCCTTGCAGAGTGAATAATTCGCTGACAGTAGTAAACGTCTACTTTAAATGAAGAAAGTTTCGCGAAATTTACGCGGTTTTTGTTCTAGACTTAATCGCGAAAGTTTGTTCCTTAAAATATATTGATTGCAAACGAGATAAGCTAGGAGGAATAAAAAGGACGGGCGAACCTGTGGATTTATCCACGTCTACCAAATAATCTATATGTTATTATTTTACGTGTTCAAAATGATAGCTAATCGTTGCTTCGTGTTAAGTATGCACGGAACACTGACACATGAAATATAAATGATGTCACGTCACGTCATGATCGTTATCTCTTTAGCGACACCATTATTTGGACTGTGGATGAGGTCGGGAAAAACTGGAAAATATGGGCTGCAATTCTACGGAAAGACTGGAGTTGAATATGTTACGCTGCAAGATACAAGTAAGCGAAATTTTTTAACAACGGTGTACATCGTATCCAGTTTATCGAAGTATTTTTTAATTTCCAGCTAAGTACGATGATGCTGAATGGCACACTGCAACTCTGCATTTTCATAAACAGAAGAAAAAAAGTTTAGTGAGCTTGTACGTCAACTGCAAACTGGTCGATAAGAAGAAAGCTCGAGTGTTGATTAAAAATGGACCAAAAGATGGTTTAGAACTACGCCTGGGACAGCGAGAAATAGCTGGAAAAATTTTCTCCAGGTTTAAGGTATTACGCTATGGTGTGATTGAATTCTGTATTTTATATATTGTCTGTAAATTACACTCGTGTTCTGTATCTGCTTATTACGCGCAACTTTGCACCCAGCACCTTGTTACACTGGGTCACAATGTCGTATTTTTATTCTCAGGGCAGTTTAACCAACTTTCGCTTAATATTTCAAAGAAATATCTCAACGTACTTGCAACAGAATAAATGCAAACCTCCAACCGAACCATCCTATGCACCGCCTGCGGAGAATCCTTTCAAAAATTTGCCCTTTAAGTCGGCTGCCGGTGCAAGTACGACATTTTGTTGTTTCACTGGATGTTTTCTCTTCTATCACGTGATTGAGATTATTTTCTTTAGGAACAACCACACGCTCAATTTTATCATCTCTGTCACCAAATGAAATTTCATCGATCTTTCGTCATTTGGAAAACCATGGCAACAACGTGCCGTCATCGTCGAAATTACAAGAGATTGTGTCCCTCTTAAAAGACGTCCGTGCACGTCAAGACAATCAGGTTGGAAAAAATATTAATCTCCGTCTCGTACAACATTTTCTATTTGTGTTTAAATTCTGACGTGTTAATTTAGGTATTTGAAATGAAAAGTTTGAAAGAATTAGTACTGTTGGGAGGCAGGCGAGACAGTATGTTCTACATTTTATTTTTACTAACGTTTAATAACGACTTGATGTTTTTTTACACCAAACTATATAATTATTTTTTATTTAAAAAAAAATAAAGACATTATTGTTTGACTGTTTTGTTGTTTTAAAAATTTTGTTGGTGCGCTGGTATAAAGAGGTGGATATTTTTGTCGCACACCAGACGATTGTGAAAGGGGATACATACATTTCCTCGTGCATGGGGAGGTTGGTAGAGGGGATACATTTCTCGTATATAGAGAAGTTATCCAAGGGAGCTATTCTTGTGGTAAAACTAGAACATCGATGGGGAAATAAATATCAAGACGCTAAAAAAAAAAGAAAAGGCTAGGGTATTTGCGAGTTTTTTTTTTTCTGAGGTAATAATATTTTCCTGATATGAGTTTCCTTTTTTTTTGGTCATGTTTTTGTGTAACAATAACCAAAAACTCTTTGAATCGATTCAGATCAAATTTATTATATCTTAAACAAATGATAACAACATCTACACACTCATGTTCCACAGGACAAAAGCTCAATACCAGAAGGAAGAGGCAAAGAACATGAGAAATGTTTTTTGTAAGAGTTGTATTGGAAAATTCGTCCATATTTGGCGGAAAACCCCACGGTTAAAATAAATTTCACTGCATGAATCCAACATTGGCAAAGTGGGAAGGGGATACGGGTGTGATTTTATCAATTTTCATTATAGTTCGTCCTCGATTATAGTCGTGTTGTTTTTAAAGCCACTCGTTAATTTATGTACTGGATCCACCCGACATGGTATATTCCATGACCCGACATGAACTGCATCAATACTCAGCATGATAATACATCAACTGGGCACAAGTATAGTTTTCATCAAGGAATATCGTCTTTTCTAAGATATAGAGTTTTGCAAAAGTTCGCAGAGTTCATCTGAAAATAAGTTTGTTGCTTCATTACAAAACCATCTGGAAGATAGCAACCCTATAGCTTCGCCAACCATAATGTAATTTCAAGTAATTGAAAGCTAAGCATATATGAAGAAGAGAAAACAGCTAAAGGTTGTGTTAAGTAGGCCGTTACATCTCTGCTAGATCTCTCGTATCAGCTGTACCTACCTAGCTGGCTGAAAACCTCAAAATATCTTTATTTAAGATCTCTATACAGACAACAAAATTTGGTAAAGGACTCACCAAACTTTGAAATTATACAGAAAATAAAATATGTTACATACAGCATATATGTTTAAAAGGGATTATTCGCAATTTCTTTCAAGTGGCTGTATTTTTAACTATTTAGATGTATTCCAAACATCGAGTAATCAGAACATTTCGAACGCATGCTCTTCGTCGCCATGTTATCCGTTTGTAACTTGCGTGTCAACAGGCGAGACATTTACATGTGGTAAATGTCCTGTGGGTTTAGAAGGGGACGGTGTCAATTGTAAAGATATTAACGAAGTAAATATTTTGTCGTTTATAATTATTAGTTCAGTAACTTTAAAAGTGTCGGCGCAATCAATTATTAGTTCAGTAACTTTAAAAGTGTCGGCGCAATCAATTATTAGTTCAGTAACTTTAAAAGTGTCGGCGCAATCCAATCCGTACAACCATTAGTTTGTTCAATGCATCCTTTTCACGGAAATAAGTTTCATGTGGTAGATGAAACGACATTACCAAAAAGAAAAAATGAATGTTTTAGAAAATATTATAGAATGTTTCAATTTTTAGTGTGATGAGCTACCATGTTCGTCCGTATCAAGATGCGAGAATAAATTTCCCGGATATATGTGCCATGCATGTCCAAAAGGCTACCGCGGAGGGGAAATGATCGGGATTGGTCGCGAGTTTGCTCGTCTCAAAAAACAGGTACACAACATCTTCAGACAAAAATGTTTCATACCGTATCAAAGAATCTTTCTGCTTAAATGTGTTTATACTCATCCGCGTAGTCCGTCTCTAATCTATGTTTACTAAACTCCGATCATAAAGGGCGAATATAATCATGACATTTGATCAGATTAAGAGTGTGCTGCAGTGTTCTTTAACCAAAAAACAACAACAACACCCAGCTGATAACTTTCAAAGATTGATTGAATCTGTTACACATATTTCTGTTCAGGAATGTAAAGACATTGATGAATGCAAAGAGAACCTTCATTCTTGTGATAAACATTCCAAGTGTACCAACACACTCGTAAGTGATATCTTCTGCAAACATTATATCATGTTATGATGTTATTAAATGAATTTGTTTTCATTTAGGGCGGTTTTAAATGCGGTGATTGCAACCCGGGGTTCAAAAAAAATCGACAAGGAAAATGCTTACCGGTTGAAGTGTGTACAGGAAAAGATGTTTGCTCTGTTTATGCAACGTGCGAACGTTCAGTGCATGGTGCTCGCTGTACTGTAAGTTGAATACACCTAAAGTGACAGGAAAAGAAAAAATAGTAGAATTTTATATCTACGTCTCTTCCATAGTGTCGTGCGGCAACAGCAGGTGACGGCTATGTATGTGGGAACGATCAAGACGGTGACGGATATCCTGATGTCGACTTAAATTGTGATGACGTGCATTGTAAAAAAGTAAGATAAATTCTCTGTGGTTGAGAGCCGAGGATGAACTATTATGTGATGCCATATACGGTATTTTAGGATAATTGCCTATCTGTACCAAACAGTGGACAGGAAGACAGTGATGGCGATGGTGAAGGTGATGCTTGTGATGTCGATATTGACGGCGACGGTATTCATAACGCAATGGTAAGAAGGAAATGAAATAGGATATTACATTGCTAGCACTGACCTTGTTGACAACAAATTGACGTGTTTTAGGATAACTGTCCATACATAGCTAACAAAGGACAAACGAACAGTGACAGTGATGAGCATGGTGACGAGTGTGACAACTGCATGTTTGTCTTTAATCCTGATCAAGAGGACCACGATCAAGATGATAAGGGAGATGTATGCGACAGAGACATAGACGGAGACGGTCAGTTTGTTAGTATGAAATGTTTTGAAAGCGAATCAGTGGCATGTTTGCTATGTTGTTTCTTCTTTCAGGTGTGCTAAATTTTATTGACAACTGCAAAACTGTTAAAAATGCAGACCAGATGGATCGAGACAAAGATGGCGCAGGGGATGTGTGTGACAATTGTCCAGATACGTATAATCCTAAGCAGGTAAGTCGACGTGGTATTTGCAAGCTCATATTCCATGCATCAACACGACTGTTGTCTTGGAAACACGGTATGACATTGATGGTATTGCAGCTAATAAGTTTTTTTCTTCACAGAAAAACATTGATGGCGACAGATATGGTGACAAATGTGATAATGATATCGACAAGTAAGTGCACGTGTTTTTGTGTGTTGTTAGTTTTGCATGCATGTAATTATTTGTTTTTACTGACACAGTGACAAGGATGGACACATTGACAAATTTGACAACTGTCCACATGAAGCAAACGCTGACCAATTAGATACTGATTCTGATGGAAAAGGTAGGGTTAACAAATACAACTCGATTCAAATAAGGTTGATACCACACTCATGATCGATAGAAGCAGGTTAACATTTTGAAAATAATAAGTAGTGGAATTGTACGATAAAATACGGTTTCTTTTAACACACCCTTTTTTGCAACTTGTTGTATTTTTTACTTGTGGGAAAATGTGATGTTTTCATATGTTTTTATATGAATTAAAAAACACAAAAGGGCATGAGAATGTTTTTTGAGTTTTTACGATAATAGCTCATAGGTACAATGATTGAATGAATTCAGGTGACGCTTGCGATGATGACGACGACGGAGACGACGTTGCAGACAATGTTGATAACTGCCATCTAGTTGCCAACCCGGCACAGAGTGATTTTGACGGTGACGGTGTCGGAGACGTCTGTCAAGGAGATGAAGACGGTGACGGGAAATTGTATGACGACACTTGTCCTCAAAACAAGTATGTTTCCACGACAGATTTCACACGTCATGACGTTGTGTTGCTGGGGACAATGGATCGACAAGCTCAAAAACATCCGAAGTGGGCCTTACATGATCAGGTCTGAACTCGCAAGTTTTTTCTAACTTTTTTTTCAAAAAAAAGTTTCTTAGCGGTTACATTTATCGTTCTTTCAGGGTAGGGAGATAGTACAAGAGAGAAATTCGGCGCCATCTTTAATTCTAAGTACGTTGTTTTCCTAACTTTTCTTATTCTGTTTGATGATGTTTTATTAAACATATAATTGTGTGTAGGTAAGAACAGTTTCAATGGATTCGATTTCACTGGAAGCGTTTTTGTGAACACGCGAAATGATGACGATTTCATTGGATTTGCTTTCGGTTTTCAAAATGTTCGAAACTTTTACTTGTTGTCTTGGAAACAAAAAACGCAAAGTTATTGGCGCAGCAAGCCATCATACCTCTCCACGGCGAAAGCTGGTATCGAATTAAAGGTACGACTATCTTCGGTCACGTAGCATTTAAAAAATAGTTTTTCAAGTATGTGAAAAATATTTTTTTTTTCTCTAGTACATACATTCGTCAACTGGACAGAGTTTTGACTTGCGTGCTGCTATTTGGCATTCTGGAAACGTCACTAATCAAGTATGTCTATTTGTTTGTTTATTTTCATGTATTTATTTATTTATATACACGCATATCATATACATGTACTTCAATTATTTCATTGTTATCTCAGGTGACACAACTATGGCGGGATAAAGCGGAGCAAGGTTGGGAGGACAAAGTGCCGTATAAATGGTTTTTAATGCATCGACCTAGCATGGGACTTATAAGGTATTTTCAACTGGTTGCTGGTACGCAGAGGGTCATGGCATGTGGTTATTACTGTTATACAACCTCGTTCCCAGGGCTTGCTTTCTGATATGTGACTAGCGCGTGAAAAGTGAAAAAGAAGTTCTGGGGCCGAGTACTATTATTGCATCATTTTCTCTACTTTTTTCTAGATTAAAAGTTTATCGACGTAGCGCCATTTTGCTAGATACAGGATACATCATACACAACGATATCAAGGGTGGTCAACTCGGGCCGTATTCCTTCAGCCAATCAGGAATGATATGGTCTGATGTTAAGGTCACATGTAACGGTGAGTCACTTGCATGTAATGATTTTCATAAAGTTTGCAGAATAAACCTATAGTGAGAGTTAGTTATCAAAATTGCTGTTTTATTGCAAATACACAATTAAGCATCAAGGATTATATTCGGATTAGTAGCATTAAAAAGGGAGGGGGATTTGTGCCACAATTTAATGGCTGATTATGTAAACTGAAAAGATTTGCTATTTCGACCAAAAAATGTGTGCATTCGTAACACAATCGAACACTATAAAGAAGGACGTATTATTATATTGGAAACAGAAAATATCCGCGTCACTCTTGAAAAGTGTAAACACAAACAGAAAAAAACTTAAAACAAAAAAGTATATTTCACTCCAAAATTTGTGAGAAAAGACCACCACCCTTATTCCAATTTTGCACCAAGAATCAACATTAACCCTTTGACGACCACAGGTTACCCGACAGGGGGTTGTAGGGGGCGGAGTCTCCTGCTGTGTTACGATCGTCCAAGGGTTTAAGAGGGGGGGGGGGGTAGGAGATGCTGCTGTAGATGGAACATTTGAAATAAGAGGATATTTACGAGAAAATATTACGAGAAAAACAAGCTTTATAAGAGATTTTGCGAGCATTTCCCTGGTATTAATAACTTGTTTTTTCTTTTTTACAGAAGAGATACCTGAAGATATTTTGGCGGCTATTCAACCAAAAAAATCGAATTAGCAAATGATAAATGTATCAATTAAATAAAATGAACAGCACTCGACATTTTCGTGATTTTCGTACACGAACTTGTCGAACACTTTAACGAAGGACAGATTCTGGTGTAAACGAGACACAACAAGACAAAAATATTTCGTAGGTGTCGAATATAATATGGTGTATAAAATATCGTAGTTAAAAATAAAACTTTTTAAAATTTACATCGTTTGTCTGTTCAACACCCTCTGCAGAGTAATTCAATTTTTCATGCTAGCAGGCGAATAAGGACGCGCGATATATACCACAGACTAAGGCCTAGTAAATATAAATAAACCCTTGGTGGCATTATTATATTGCGATGGCGCTGAAGATTCATTGCTGCGCACATATATTGCATGAATAACACTTTGTGATTATGTCAACTACGTAAATCCAAAAGTTTAACCAAGCGCTGTTTATTTGGACTTCTAACACGTAAGCTTTTTCTTTAGTACACTACCTCAACAACCAAGCATCAATCCTGACGTTATTCTATATGCTTCCAAAAAGATTGTATAAAAGAGTTTGATGGAAAAAACAAAATTTTCCCTGGCTGAAAGTTCGTTATTTCTCCTGCCTAATCAGTTATTTAACTTGCGAAAGCTTAGCAACGAACCTTCAGGGTTGTGTACAAACTTTTTAAAAAAGTTGCCTACAGATATCTTTGCGGTCGCGGTAAAAACGTCTTACAAAAATATTCGATAAAAAAATATATAATATTTTACAGTTGTCAGGGTTATTCCTTCGATACGTCGTAAAACTTAAAAGTCGAATAAATGTCACAAAAAAATGACTCTTTAGTTTCTCTCAGTTCGGAGATCTTCTCAAATCGTTACTTGATCAGTGCAAGATTTGCCTGTAGCAATTTTTTTTCCGGCTTTTTCCACGCCAATGATGGAGAGTCAATAGACTTTGTAAGGAATCTTCTCCGTTGGTACATATTTTTACTTCTCCAAAGCAGAATACCGATTAAGCCCACCAAACCAATCGCTACAACAGCCAGTGATAATTTGAAAAATTTCGCAGATGAAGGATATATTTCAGAATCCTCGTCAATGCTTCTTCGCGACCTCTGAACTACTCTCACCGATATATTAGAAGCATTATGGTTCCCTACGTAAGTTTTCTGCAAAACTGTGACGGTGGAGACTGTCGGTCCCTCCACCCTCACGGATTTTTTACTACACGGTACACAAGACGCATTAAATAAGCAATCACCACACGCTGGAGCGCACGAGTTGTTGATGTAGTGAAATCCATCCTGACATGTGAGACACGCGCTTTCATTGCAACTCGCACAATGTCTGAAAGCTGTGGTACACGGGAGACATTTTCTACTCGTTCGAAAATAAGAAGCGTTGCAATGCGTGACGCATGTCTCATGAAGACGATACGCACTTGGTATACACTCCGTACAAAGTGTAGCGTTGCACTTTGCACAGTTTTCGTACTTGTCGGAACATTTTACACAGTTTTTACGGCTTCCTTGGTACCATCCATTGGGACAGGCAGTGAGACATCGCTTCTCGTATAACACTGTGTTGTTTTTACATGAAGTACACATCTCTTTGTTCACGCATGACTTGCACGACTTTTTACAGGGTACGCATAATTGATTGAGCGAATATAAACCAAGCGGGCACGAGGGAAGACATTGTTTTTTATTTTTTTTTGTAATCACCATCACAGCCTTTTTACTACACCGTTTACAATCGGCCTTAGTTGGTCCATTACACGATAAACAAAACGGATGACATTCTCGACAGTGTTTGGTGTTTAAATCTGGGTACATGTCCAACCCGCATGTAGACTTGCACACGCCATTTGATAATTCATAAAAGGGTAGACAAGCAGAGCACGTGGAGGAGTGAGAACAACTTTTGCAGCCTATCCCTTGACAAGGAATACATCGATTATCTAGAGGTGATTGGTAAGTCGAGACGGGGCAAGTTTCTGCACAGACTCCATTTGGTAGTAACACAGTATAGTTCGCACAAACTGTACAGGCTGGCGTTCTGCTGGCTCTTTCTAAAAATAAATATCTTCCACCGTAAAAAAAAAGTACTTACACGTCTATTATTTTATTAAATACAGTGAGAACATTATGTGGCAGAAAGCTGTTATTTCTCTAATTTAATTTTGTAGTCACCCTATTTCAATCACTAAACTCTAAAAGATACCAGGCATATTTAGGCAAACATTCTATTAGAATGACAACGTTTTATTCCCGACGTATTAATTTCTACTTTTAAAATTTCGTCTATGTAAAAAATTCACCGCTAAGAAACAAACATTTCCTACCCAAAATATTTATTTTGTACTCTGCCAGATTAAATTCCCGTCAAATTTGATTTTTTTTTGTAATCAACCAAATCAAAATCCGCCAATCCTGCTTAATTTTGGAGAAGTCGTTAAATGACAGATACTTCGAAATGCTTTTTTACCTGTACAGCTTAAGCAATTTTCTCCGCATGGGTAACAATTCTTATTACTCATATAAAAACCAGGTAAACATCCACGCACGCACATTCCGTTGTGCAGTGTCATGCCTTCCTCACACGACGTGCACTCATTTGGAGCGGTTCCCGCACACGTTAAGCAGCTGTCATCACAAGAATAACAGCGGTTGCTTGAATGGCGAAACATACGAGCAGCGCACTCGGTATAGCACTTGAAATCACGCCACACGAACTCCGCTTTGCAGTGAGTGCACAAATCATAGCCGTACAGACACGTTTTACATCGTGTACTACACGGAGAACACTTTCTGTCAAACGTTTTGTACCAACCGGCTGGACACTGCAACAGACAGGTGTTATTGTGGAAATGTAATTTGTCTGGACAAGTGAGGCACTGGTTGTCGCCAGGACCAGAGCACGTGGCGCATGATTTGTGACATGACTGACAAATAAATGTTTTGTCGTTGGCGTAAAACTTGCGATGACACGCTTTGTTGCACGTGCGTGTGTCAACGTTTAGTGATTCATTGTTGTGACATTCCAAACATTCTCGAGCAGTTGGTCCAACGCATGACTTACAGCTCGGATCACAATTTTTGCAGCTGTTTTCAGAAAGATACTGATCAGGACAAGGATTGACGCACCCTCCGCCCGTTCGTTTGTCTAATCCGTCTAGAAAAACAAAAGCACGTGGTACAAACAGAATCCTATCCTTCGAGACAAAACACAACACAAAAAAAAAAGACAAAAAAATCATTCGGTGTCAGTCATTAATTCTGTTAGTTATGCGTTATTAATTTTACCTTTACAAGTCCGACAATCTTTCGGTCCGGGTCCAACACACGCCGCACATGTGTGATGGCATCGTTTGCATGTCAACGTTTCATCCACATAATAACCCGTAGGGACATCCTTCACACATTTACCATTGTGTAGATACATTCCCTTATGACACGCGGTACAGTCGTGAACATATGGTCCATCACAACTTGCGCATTCACTGTGACAAAACTCGCATCTAAAACAATAGCAGGGTTCGTCAGTGTGACCGTGGAGAAAACAAACAACGTCTTAGGCTGTAGAAGCACATAAAAAGTTACCTGTCACTGCTGTCCGGTGCAAATGTACCGTTCGGACATACCGAAACACATTTTTTGTTTACAGTCAGGAAGTAGTTAACGAAGCAAGATTTGCAAACGTCAGCAGTTTTACAAATCAAACATTTGGGTGGACAGGGTGAGCACTTGCCACTTGTCTTGTTGACATAGTAATAAGTATTGCATTCAGATGCAGAAACGCACTCGCTGTCTTTCAAATAAAAGTCTTTCAAACAGGAGGTACAAGCCAAAGGATTCCCAGGGACGCAACTTGCACACTCCAAACCACATGCTTCACAAGTACGCTCAATCTTGTTTGTGTAGTAGCCTTAAAAACAAACTAACAGAATGTCTGACTCGATTATAATAACGCCGGGCAGTAGGTAAAGGTATATAAAAGTGCAAATAATGGAGTCAAAAATTTTGCTAAGTGTTCTCACCGATTTTACATTAAAATTATTTTGTCACCTTGGATTAACAAGGTTTGTTATTTCTACACAGAAGTAGCACAACTGACGTGCAAACTGTTTTTACCTATAGGACATCGCTCGTCACATTTTCCATCGCCAGAAGACACGCGATAAAATCGGACGTCACACACGTCACACTTCCGTCCATCGTTTGAACAGCGCAAGCAGTTTTGAGGACAGTTCATACAATTTTGTTTGATGGTGTTCTCGTAGTACGTACCAAGTGGACACTCTTTCAGACACCGAGTCCCTTCATAAAGATATCTACAAAAGAAATAGAAGTATGAGGTTCCATGAGATACGAAGTGGAAAACTAAACTGACAAAAATAAGGCAACATAAATTTGGTACAACGAAAAATTAAAGCGATAAATAATTTGCTCCGGTATAAATAATCGAAAAAGTCGACGCAATAGGGACGTCATAAAAGTCGACGCAATAGGGACGTCATAAAAGTCGACGCCATGGGGACGTCATAAAAGTCGACGCAATAGGGACGTCATAAAAGTCGACGCAATAGGGACGTCATAAAAGTCGACACAATAGGGACGTCATAAAAGTCGACGTAATAGGGACGTCATAAAGTCGACGCCATGGGACGCCATAAAAGTCGACGCAATAGGGACGTCATAAAAGTCGACGCAATAGGGACGTCATAAAAGTCGACGCCATGGGGACGTTATAAAAGTCGACGCCATAGGGACGCCATAAAAGTCCACGCCATAGAGACGCCAAAAAAGTCAATGCCATAGAGACGCCATAAAAGTACTTTAAACATTAACATAAGGGAATAGATATTTGCGAGAGTTAATTTTGTTGTTAATTTTATAAAATTAGTTTCTGCGTAGGAGCAAGGAAGAAGATTGTCCACTGAAGTTTGAAAACAGGCCAAATTATTTGTAAGACAAAAATTTTGTAGGCCCTAAGTTTCAACATTGAATGATGAAAACTAACCCCCAAAAATAATTAGGGTTGACAAAAATGTGTGCTGAAAAGAGTTTGGGATGATAAAGTACCTACCTGTCTTCGACATCATTCAGTTGTTTCTTCGGACAAGACGTACACTTATTCTCCCCCTCACCATTACACGATCTACACGACGGATGACAAGCCCGACACAAGTCGCCATCCAACCATTCATTGCTTGCACATTTCTCATAACACGATCCTCGTTTCAAAGTGGAGCTGTAATTGCATGCGGTGCAGTTACCACTTGTACCATAACAAGCCGCACACCGCTCACTGCAATAACTGCAAACGAACGATCCTTTTGCATCCAACGACTTGAACATCCCTGACAGGTTAAAATAACGATTGATTAGATTCACCATTTAATTCATTAATGTAATTTTCTTAGAGATTATAAAACGCGTTTACTACACAACTTACAGAATTGTAAAACACGTTTAGTTAATAGAAGTACACTTACTTGTTGGACACGTCCGCACACAGTCTCCATCGTTGAGTGTATGAGACACGGCGCATGACGTACAGTGCGATATGTTGTGTCTGGAACACGTTCTGCACGAACTGTGACACTGTAGACACGCCATTGTGTTGTTGTCAGCAAATTTGGTTTTTGGACAAGAAGCCAAACAGATTTTTTTCTAAAAAAGAACGAGTTTATTTTCAAGCACAGCAAAGTACGACATCTTCATGTCGGAATGTAATTGACATACTTTTGTTTTGACGTCAAAATAGGTATAACGCTGACATTTTGCACACTGATCATTTCCAGGACCGGAACAACCCATTTTACATTCCACGTGGCATTTGTAAGGCGGTGTAGTCGGGTCACCATTCTTGCGTTGGCCAGGTTTGTGTTCCGTACCATAAATGATAAGAGTGACGGGCTCATTTAGAAAGCCTTGGCCATATTCGTCACGATCTGAACAATAGCACAATAGCGAAATCAGCTGCAGAAGTAGAAACAATTTGGGAAAAAAAATCGGGAAATAATACCTTTACTAAAAAACATAATTTCCCATATTCCTCTTGGATCTTCGCCCCAGAAATGTGTGGACAAGAATTGCCAGCTGTTAAACCAACCAGCATTGATATCTTTTTCTCGGTCTTGTAACACCCAACTTCGAGTGCGCATAGGAGAAACAATCAGAATTTCGGTAGCACCTCTCCGACTGTGATTAAAGGTTGTTACCAACAGCACATGTTCCGCATATTTGACATTTTGATCAGCTCCTGTGCACGCTGTGGTGTTGATTCTCACAATGAGTGGACTACTTTTGTTGAAACGATTATTTCTAAGATAAAAAAAGTAAAAAAGTATTTTAAACCGAGGAAATAGTGCTCTAACTAAACCTCTCCGAATTAATAATTCATTTACTTACGGAAAACCAGGTATTTTTTCCCTGCGGCGACATTGTTTTTGTTCAGTTATAGTTGGCCATCTTTCGGCCAAATCTATCAGCTTTGCTCCATTTACTACGCCAAATCCAAAATGATGGCTATAGCGTTTTTTCGCACCATTTAAGCGGAAATCCTCTCCTTTGAGTTTGTCTAAGCTGGATGTTTCAACGAGCAGATGTTGCACGTCCCGCCAAGACAGGTTAGGACTAAACAATAAACCTTAAACGTATGTGCACACTGTAAATTAATAAACAAAAAAACAACAACACCTGCTTACTTTGCTTCTAATGCCAGTGCAACAAAACCTGCAATCAATGGTGGAGACACAGAAGTTCCTGTGTGTTCATCCGTACATCCGTTACGCAAATCTGCTGTCACCTAAGCAGCATCAAACATTAGAAAAAAATTTACAAAACCGCCGCACTCCGTGAAAACTATGCCGTATTTGCTAACAAACTCAATATGGATATAAATACCAAGAACGGCAGTGTGTACAGAGACTTACAATTTTTCCGTCTGATTTTGAAATTCCGCCACTGTATGCAGAGACTAACGTGGAGGCGCAAGATTCTGAATACCATGGCTGCGTCCCGTTTGAAGTGGTAGCACTAACAGATATTGTGTAGATACTGTTTGTATAGCCATCGCAGTTACAGTTGTCATCATTCGCGCCACCATTACCCGATGCCCACACAAAGATGCTGCCTTTTCCATGTCGGCCCTGAGAACAAACATTTATATTCAAAATAATATCCCCCTCCCTCTATTAATGCAAGCATATACTTACCCATTGTGCACCCTCCTTTAACGCCTGTTTAGCCAGTGGTCCTGGACCTTCAACTATAGCACCTTGGTCGTCCGGTCCCCAAGATGAACTATATATGTCAACATGATCTCTCGCGTGACGTAGAGAACGGGCTTCGACGATGTCAGTGACTTCACCATCCAACATGCGAATACCTGAATGAATACAAAAAGTTGCAACACAAAAACCCGCTTAAAAAAAGATCAGCTCAAAAAAGAAACATTTTCAAACGAGCAAGATTACCTCCTATGCTAGCACCAAACGCTACACCAACAATACATTTCGAATTGTTTGCTACAGCAGCAACTACAGCGGCGCAACGTGTTCCGTGGCTAAAACGTTTTATGAAAAAAGTAATACTTTATTTCCGTCAGAACGAAGAGCGAAAAGAAATATATAAACAATCACTTGTTTTCATTGCGCCATGTTTCTTTTGGTAACGGATCTGTGTCATTACTGATGTAATCAAAGCTAGCTTTCTTATCCTGGAACATGAAATTTAAAAAAAAAATGGTTTGCAGAAAACAATAGAATACGCAAGTGAAGCAAAGGATTATTTTTTATTTTCTTAACAACATTTGTACATATAAAAACAACTCACATAATTACTTTTGATTTCATCATGTGTGTTTTCCAAACCTGTAAAAATATCAATGCTACTTTCTAAGTTGTGTAGGGTGACTTCCAACAACACGGTTTTTTTTAAGTTTTATATTTCCTCCAAATGAATACTTAAAAATTTAATATCTACAGTGAATATAAACACGTCTTAACTCTATAATATATTTAGCACAAACAAGAGCCTGGTCATATACTTATTAGCATAACTGTAATTGCTAAAGTTATTGTTCATTTCATATGAAACTTACCACAAGTGTTACCTAGACCTTCAGTAGCAATTTGCTACATTTTTGCTAATGACAAGTTTGAGGGTGGATCAGCAGGTTGAACAAGGGTTTTTACTCATATTTTTGTCCTGCAAAACCACGTAAAAAGTTGAGAGAAAATCGTGACGTCATCCATTAAGGGCTAAGTGCATACAGAATGTCCATAGCACTTCTTGTCATCATTCTCGGCTTAACGTCCGTTTTCCATGCTAGCATGGGTTGGACGGGGTATATTAATGACCCTCTTCCAATCTGATCTAGACTGTGTTAGATCTAAACTCAACTTCCTCTGTATCAAGTCTGTCCTTATAACCTCCTGCCAAGTCTTTCTCGGTCTGCCTTTGGGCTTTGCCCCAGGAACTATCAAGTCTCTACACTTTCTTACCCAATTATCCTCCTCCATTCTTTCCAAGTGCCCCAGCCAATTCAATCTTCTTATCTGGATAACATCTTTAATTCTACGGAGACTTAGCCTGCTTCTTAGCTCATCTGAACTCTTTCTGTCTCTCAGACTGGCGTTACACATCCACCTAACCATTCTCATATCATTCCTTTCTAAACGGTCAAGATCTTCCTGCTTCACTGCCCATGTCTCACTACCGTACAACATAACACTTCTTACACAGGCCTCATACAACCTACCTTTTACCTCAATTGACAGGACTCTGCTAGTCAACAAAGGAAGTAACTCTCTGAACTTTTTCCAAGCAGAACCTATCCTGCAAGTAACACTTCTTCCAACACCCCCTTCACTGCCCAACATATCACCTAAGTAACAGAAGTTCTCAACTATCTCTAACGAGCCACTGTTGTACATCATTAAAGCTGGAAATACTTCATTCTCTATAATCTCACCTTTGCAACGCTTGCATACAAACTGAATGTCAGCTCTTAACCTTCCACCAATACTACTGCACTTCTTATGTACCCAATGCTTGCAAGTCTGACAAAAAATTGAGTTACAACCAACCCCTTTCCTGCAAACTCCACAAGGCCACTTTCCAACTACAAGGGCACACTTGGCTGCAATGCTACTGATCATGACTTTAGACTTTGCTGTGTTCACCCTTAGCCCTTTCTCTTCTAGTCCTTTCTTCCACTTCTCAAACTTTTCAACTAATTCTTCCATCGACTCTGCTATGAGAACCAAATCATCTGCATACAATAACTCCCATGGACAACCTGTTCTGAACTCCATCGACAGCGCTTCTAAGACTAGAACAAACAACAAAGGACTAAGTACAGAACCCTGATGTACACCAACATTTACACTAAATTCATCACTAAGTGAATCGTTAATCCTGACACGACTTCTAGCATTGCTGTACATAGACTGTACCATCGTAACTAGCCACTCATCCACACCTAATTTTCTCATAGCCCACCAAATAACTTTACGTGGCACTCTATCAAAAGCTTTCTCTAAATCTACAAAGGCAAAATAGAGATTCTTTCTCTTTCCTAAATACTTTTCCTGAAGCTGTCTGAGTAAAAATATTGCATCTGTAGTGCCACGCCCTGAAACAAAACCAAATTGCATCTTATCTATATCAATCCTTTCTCTAAGTAACTTATCAATCACTCTTTCAATAACTTTCATTACTTGATCAACCAACTTCAAACCTCTATAGTTACCCCTTTCTAATGCATCACCCTTGCCCTTGAAACAATTCACTATTACTTCTTGTGAAGACATATATTTAAAAGGCCTGACCTCAATTCAAGGTGTCTGTTGATAGTAATGTTTATATACATTGGAAGGTTTTACCCTGTGATGGGAGATTACTGTAAAGACAACACAATTTATCAGGCGTTTGTAAATTCTAAACAAGTTCACATACCATCATCCAATACTGATATCACAATTCCTTTCCCTGTCAAACCTTTTTCCCAGACAGGCAGAACATTCATGTCATGTCCCTTGTAACCAACTTCTGTACGGTGCTAAAAACAATTCAAACAGATGCATGAAATCAATTTTTAAAAAATTTAAAAAGAGGAACTTTTATGAAAGGTATTCTTCTCCTCATGGCTTTTTAAAACAAATTTTCCAGTAAAATAAAAATCATGACAAACAGCATTTATATTCAAAACACGTTTTAGATCTTAGATTTTATCTGGTCTGTAAAATATGGTTAAATGTGATGTAAAAATTAATGACGCTTTTATTAGTTTTACTTTAAATCAATTTCGTTTATCTTCTGCAGTTGCACCAGCTGATTATAAAGACTTTATAAATTTCTAACTATCTCAAATGCGAAATCACCAGTTGTATTTGTATAAGGATATTCGCTTACTGTTAAATCAGGAATTATTTGCATAATTATTTTACAAGAAACCAGTAACAAACAATAGCTTAGTCTAAAATGAAGCATTTGCAAATAAAAACTTTAAATCTCAGAATTTCATGCAATTCATCTCCATTTGCTGTAGTTTAATTTTTTTAATTTGATCATCTAAAAAATCTACTGTATTTTTTTTCTGGTTAAATAATAATGTGTTCCTTACACCTCTTCGTACTGGGATGCTTAAAGCTTGTTAGTCTTGGCTGTCCTGCAGCTAGGTGGTTAGCTATCACTTTTTGAACTTACTAAGTACCACTGACTTTTCCATTTTTCATCGTTGAAGTGGATACTTCTTTTCTTGCGTGTTTTCGCCTCTTGTTGCGTTGCCCATAATACCTTAAAAGGAAAAAATTCAATTTATATATAGTTTTTAAATAATTTGTAGCATATTTGCATTAAATTCTCTAGCTAGACTCCCCACCTAAAGTAATTACCCCTCCTAGAAATAATAGACAGGGTATATCCCTTGAGATTTGTGGAGCTAGCCATGTAAAATATGCACATCTAACAATTACAATGTGTTATATACATATACAACAATATTGTACGATTGTATATATCATACTATAATTTTGAGCTTTGACGGTTTTTTAGAGACTGCTTCCTAATTGAGTGATGATTGAAATTGAGAACAATATTTTAGAAAGAACATGCAACAATATTTAATTCTTTTCTGTAGAATTTGATATATACAGTTTTGACTAAAACAAGAGATTCAATATACAAATCATTTTGAAAAAAGCTGTTAAATTAAATTTAACTATCAAATATTTGTAGTATATCTATTTAAACTATATATATTTGTAGTTGACAAGATTGACAATGATTTCCGTCTATATATGGAGATAAACACAGTTTAGCTCATGTTAATTGCAGTTCCCAATACTTGATAGTTGCTATGCAGATGCATCATTAAGGGTACACAAGGGTGTCTTGCTCACCCAAGGCATCTTTGTCTCAATTAACCAAATCAAAGCTATGTGTCATAACTTGAAGCAACTTTCTTGTTGTTGATACTTTAGAGTAGGGGACTAAAGGTTTGGGTATAGTCTGTCCATATTAGGAGGTTCTAAGTTAGCCAATCAAAAATCCAGGGGCCCTATAAATAGGAGAGAGTTACTCTGATTTAGTTTCTCACCAGTAGTAGCAATAACTTGCTTAACTGAAATAATTTTCCCACCCACCCACCCATATATTTGGTTAATTTTATTTTATTTTTCTCTTTATGTGACACACCTGCATCGTTGCCACACTATGTTGGAACGATAACGGATTATCTACAATCGAACTGGTTCATCGAGGCTACATAACGTCGTCGAGCTTAAAGAGATGTCCAATTGCTTTAGCTACACGGTTTCCTTGAATTGGCGCAGTTTGGCTTAGTACGACCAACAAGGTTTTAGTCCAGTGGTGGAAGCAATTGGCAACTTTACTCAATTATGTCAATGTGTTAAATATAACTGGTGGGGATGCTGGGCTGGCCTGGGCAGCCACAAAGTGTAGAGATGTGCGTGTACCCCTGGAAGAGTATGGTGAATTAAGTAATAGGTGCGAGGAGATGAACGACGGTGCACCACGCGAGCAGGACAGATGACTGGGGAAATAACAGCAGGGGGATGCGGTGCTGACAGTCAGAGGTGGGGCACCAAGAGGTTAATAACAGGTGTGAAATGCAAAAGAAGCTAGAGCTCATAAAGAGTAGGTTCTTGTGAGGTATGATAGAGGAAATGGAATCACAGGAGAGGAGCTCCGGATGTGATTGAGAGATTAGTTAAGCCAGAAAACACTACTAGGAGAAGAGCTCCGGATGTAGTGGAGAAGAGCGAACTACTAGGAGAAGAGCTCCGGATGTAGTGGAGAAGAGCGAATTGATTGGGAACACGCACGTGAGCTTGAGACAATATCTTCTCTTCAGTTTAGCATCCTCACCCGATTCCGCCAAATTATCCTCAGTTTATTCTTACAAAATTGAAATAAATTTTCTACTCCAAGTTTGAACTACAGCAATTAATTGGCTAATTAGGGGCAGGGAAATCATTGTACATAATTGTTGTGTAAATATTGCTCTCACCGTGTATGGATCTCTTCTTTTTTTTGTCTCATCATTGTCATTTTTCATGACAAAGGTAAAAAAATCAATGTCACCTCCAAATAAGGGAAGATTGTATGGATGATACAATCAAATCAAAGATTCCGGAAAAATGAAAGCAATCATGTTAAATTGATGTGGAGCATATAATGTTTAAAGCTCTGGTACTTCCAAACTGACCCAACACTGCAACCTTGGGATGTTCTTTAGAAGATATGATAAAGGAATTGTTACAGCTTTAATTTCCATGGTGTGACTGCTTGCCTTTGCACTTTCCACATACAGGAATGCGTTGTTGGTTTATTATGTTGCACAGAAAGTCGTATGTAGGCTGGAGAGCTTTTGGCTAGAGGTATAGCTAGCTAGCTATGGCCTTGTACTTTTAAGAAATAAGAACGTATGGTTTTACCTTTTTATCATTTTATCTTTAAGACCTGAGATATAATTCAAAATAATACACACATTGTCAAATCCCCGTTACATACCTGAAACTTCCTTTAATTCCCAACCACCAACAAAGACAACTTTTTCTTGGAAATGCTTTCGTTTTCGATCCGTTAGTTTGTTAATATTTTACAGAATAGTTGAAGTTAGTGAAAACGTTAAATTATTTACCCGTATGTCCGTGTTGAGATGCATCGTTTTCGTAAAGGCAGCACGCTTCCTTCTTCTTGGAATTCCACGATGTACAAATTCATAAACATTTCCGAATAACTAGATAAGAAATTATATATTACAAATTATATCAAGAGTAAGACTTCTAAAATGCAGCAAAGTACACCTGACAAACAGGGAAAATACCTGAAATACAGGTTATATTATTTAATAACCGCACTTTTATTGTTTAGCCAACCTCGAAAGACTTTACGCTTTTTTGGTTATTTTGGTAGCGCTGCCGCTCCGTTATAGAGGTTAAGACATCCTAGTGACGAGGATGGTTTTACTGTGATCTGACAAAACTGGAAGAATTGGAGGAATCTGGTAAAATATTAACAAATTTCGTGACTTATTTTCAGCTTGCTCGCCTCGTGAAAAAAAACATTAGTCAGCGTAATCATTTAAACTAAAACTTTTGAACGATCTCTGCTAAAGTAGCGAAGAAATCTTTGGAAAAGATAGATGAAATATAAACGCAACAGATATTAAAACTAAGTTTGTTGTTCTTGTGTAAACTAGTTGTGCCGCCTTCTTAATATCATATGCAATATATAAACGCAATAAAATTTTCAATGTTTCTTGGGGAAACTTGGAATAGCTCTACCAAGTATAACGTGCTTGTAAACAAAAAAGTGTCGTTCTTCGATAAATTTTTTTTCATTTGTTTTGCAGCAATTATCGAGCAGAATTGGCGTGATTCAAAAAGAACGATTCTATTTATAGCACTGCATGCTCAACAGGTCATCAGAACCTAGTCAATATTAGTCATTTGTTAAAAACACAAATAAACTGCCGCCATGATGGAAAAACGAAATCTCTATCTGATAAAAAACACGCCAATTGAATTCGTAGTACAATTTGTGTTATTTTCAGTAACGAGGGTAAAAAAATGTATGGTGAAAAGAGTAATTTCAAATTCGATTCTGACATACAAATTTTGTTAAAAACGATAGAAAAACACAAAAATAAGTTTTTACAATATATTTTCGCGACATTTTTTTGTTTAAAAACATTCTTACGGAAGGCTAATGTTGTATAACGGAAGTATCGTGGAGAAATAAACCCACCACCTCGTTCCCAGGACTTCTTTTTCGTGTTATGTACCAAAAGAAAACGAAAAAAACGTACTCTCCCTTTATTGACAAAACCATTCTCTGTGGCAACTCTTTGCGCCATCTTTTCATCGCCATGCACAACAACAGCCCATGTGTTTAGAAAAACATTTTTTACAAAGTTTATATGATTTTTCTTATGGTGAATTACGAATCCCTTCCCTGTCGATATGATTTCTATGTGCAATAAACAAAATTGAACGAAAATACCGAAAACCAGGATGACATTCATTCTGTGGTTCCCTGTTACCGATACGTTCTGGCTACAGTGTCACTCTTTTAGTGACTGTCACTCGTAAACTATCCCAATTCTTTAACACTACATGAGAGGTTTAAAATATATGTTTTTTAAAAACCAGGTCATATCGTTATAACGCTTTTATGATACGACTTCTTGTTAAACTCTGTAGATTCGATAATACGTTCAACTGCGCTACAACAGGAGTGTTCTGTGTAACTAGGCAAGTATTCTTTTTGACATCCGATAACTTTTCCCACACTGTCAAAAAAAAGAAGGCGCACTTGTTACTTTCATGTATAATTTGATTAATGAAGATCATTGAGTGAGCTAAAATAAGTCGTGTTAAGTATACACGAGATGCCATAGACTTCATCCACTTGAATAGTGGTTCTATTGTTTTGAACCGACATTCTATATTTGTATTAAAGGAACAATTGAAATCAAATTACCATGTTATTTTTCAATACAATGTGGCTTTGTGTCAATTTTTTATTGTTGACACAATTTATCTCAAAAACATGTTACAAATGATTGTTAGGGATTATGTAGTTTTCACACGAGCGGGAAAAAACAACAACTGCTTCAATCACTCATTCTTAAAAATAAATAAGAGAATTTGCAGAATGAAAGTTAAGTCAAACATGGCGGATTCCAACAGCGCGTGTCAGAAAAATAACATGGGAAAAGTGCTTTTCTTAACTGTTTTTTTCGTTGTTTAATTGCTGTTATTCGCAAATAAAACACAAAATTTGGGTGTAAGAGTTAACTAGGTTGGGCTGGAGAGACTGGTAATTCCCCAATTATCTGTCCTGCTTGCATTGAGCACCAGCATTCATTTTCTTGCACTTAGACACGTTGGGATAAGTAGCTACAGATTTGGAAACTGTTTCCTTGTTTTTTTTTTTTTTTTTTTTTTTATTTCACATTATTTATTGTCGAAAATACAATAAAAATAGTCATATTTAAAAAAAACTGACTAATTAAAATCGACTTCATGTAACTAACAAATATAAATTAAAAATAATAAATAAACTAAAAAGAATTTAACCTCAAAAGGTGATCTTATTTCTATATGTATCCTAAATTGTGAATATACAATCTACAAAGACGACACTGACAAGTTAAGCCTTTACATTTTTTTAGACAACTTACAAATGTTGAAATGCATGGCGCTTCTTGAATAGATTTTGGTAGAGTTGCCCATAGCTGCGGTCCTCTGAAGGTTACAGTTTCCAAGCCATATTTTACAGTTTGTGCTCTACCTCGAAAAAACTCTGAATTAATACGATTCGAGTACCTATTTTTGTTAAGAATAAATACTTCGGACATAATATCAGGATTGGTATTATTTTTGACTTTATATAATTCTTTTAATAAAATAATCAAATTACGGTGATGTACACTAACAGTTCCAGTTTTATCCAATAGGTCTTGAAATGAAGAGCTATAATCATTAGTTATTACACGAAGGGCTCTACTATGGATTCTATTGATGGAATTGTTAGTAGTACGGTTACAAAACATCCAAAGTAAAGGACAGTAACCAAACTGAGATAAAATAAAAGAATTTAATATGAGATATAATTTTTGTTGATCCATATACGGTGATAATCTAACAAGAGCATTTAATTTATTGCTTGCTTTCTTGCACAAATCTTTAACGTGTTTGCTAAAAGTCAACATATTATCTATTGTAATACCAAGAAGTTTTTCCTCCGAAGAGCATTGCACAGCTGTTCCATTGATATTAACTTGTAGAAAACATTGTGTGTTGCTACCGAAAAACATAAAATGACACTTCCTTTCATTCAGTTGTAAGCAGTTTAACCTAAACCATGTTGAGACAGTTCTCATCTCATTTTCAAGCTCGTACAAAATATTTTCCTCAGAGTTTCCTATAACATAAATCGTGTTATCGTCAGCATAATTGCATATATCGCTGGTGACAAAAGATAAAAAATCATTCAAAAAGATGTTGAAAAGGAGAGGTCCTAGCACAGATCCTTGAGGGACACCGAAAGTCATTTCAAGCCATTCGCTAAAAGAGTTTGCCAGTCTGATACGTTGCTTCCTATTTTTTAGATAGCTAGCCACAAGTTTTAGAGCCGAAAAACTTAAACCATAGGCATATAACTTCGCTATGAGAAGATCATGGCTAATACAGTCAAAGGCTTTTGATAGATCCATAAAGATAGCTCCAACTTTTTGTTTGGCATCTAATGCTCCTCGCACTTTCGAGAACATACGCAAGAGAGATTGTTGAGTACTAAAGCCCTTTCGGAAACCACATAAATACGGAGATAGTTTATCACAGAAAAAACCCATAAGTTGTTTATATAGGAGCTTTTCAAATATTTTAGAGACCACAGGCAAAATACTTATAGGTCGAAAATTTTCTTTAGCTGATGGATCGCCTTTTTTTAAAAATTGGACAGACTTCGGCACATTTTAACTCATTTGGAAATTCAGAATCCTTAATAACGGTGTTGTTAAATATGCTAACGAGACTTTGATAATATAAACTATAATAATCTTTCAAAATTCTACTCGGAATATCACCAGCAACATTTGATTTGGATTCATCTAATTTCTTCATTTCTTCCCACATTTCACTTCCCGTTGTTGGACTAAATTCGAATCTCGCAATATGGTTATATCTCTCATTGATTTTTTGGATACTCGGATGTAATTCGTATTTATAAATAGCATTCAGAACGTAATCATGTGAATCTGTTGAAACATCAGGCCATCGATATAACTTCAATGAACTGGTAACCTTTTGAAAATAAGA
The DNA here is from genome assembly GCA_030067915.1 of Hydractinia echinata. Lineage (NCBI taxonomy): Eukaryota > Metazoa > Cnidaria > Hydrozoa > Anthoathecata > Hydractiniidae > Hydractinia > Hydractinia echinata. The sequence goes on along the minus strand of JASGCC010000249.1, from coordinate 240,177 downwards.
GTTGAAGATATTTGCTATGTCTTCATCACTCGAGATAATACACTCATTTTCGATAAGAATGATTTTCTTTTGGTTTGATGAATCATCACTGACAAATGGCTGTTGAGAAACAGTTTCCATATTCAGCAACTTTTTTGTGTAAAAATAAGAAATAGTTTCTGAATAAACAGTTTCCAAAGTCGGAAACAATTTCTGTTTTACAAAAAAACATATATAGCTATTATTTAGCTAGCTATAGCTATATATAATTTTTTTTAGAGTTTCTTTATACGGAAATTGTTTCCGTATCTGTACCTTACTCCGGACTGGAAAATTCAGCCCCTATTTATGCGTGAACAAGCGTGTTTTCTCTCAAATCATAATGGCTACCCTGAAAATATGGACCTGTAATTGGTTTAGTATCACGTGGCATTTGCAGAATGGGGGAATGAGTAAACAATGTCACATTTAGAGTATGATATAGATAGATAGATAGATGTGCATATTTTACATGGCTAGCCTCACAAATATCGAGGGATATACCCTGTCTATTATATCCAGGAGGGGCCATGGCTTAAATAGGAAGTCCTAGAGTATTTAATGCTCATTTTTTGAGCTACGCAGACCCAATTAGGGTCCGTGCTCTACTAGACAACTCCGGGCAACATCCAACAGCCCACACAGTGTGCCATCTCCACGATTTCCCTCACATGGCTTGGGTTAACCCGAGGCTATGGTAACATTCACTCGCTCGTGTTGAATCGTCGCCAAGGGGAATCGAACCTCGGTCTCCTGCATAAAGTGCGAGAGTTATAACCACTAAACTGCGGCACCACAATGCCAAGCTCGTCCCAGGCCTTTTGCTTTTCAACTGTGCTGTACTTCCATTATATAAGCTTTCAAAAGCATGCATGGGACATTATTGTCAACTGTGTCCCTTGTAATTCAGAATTTTAAGCATCATAAATAAATGAATTCCAGCTTGACGTTACTTTTTAGTGGTAAGCTCTTTAGCTGTGGCATTTGCGTGGCAGGAAAAAAGATGCAAGGATTTGCTGAAGAGAGATCTTTTCCTGTGGATTTCTTCTTACTGAAGCATCGTTTAAGGATACGGTAACCCCCTGAGACACATACTCAGTATATTTAAAATATCCCCTCTGCTCGCTATATTAACCCTAACAAATTATATATTCTGAAAGCCGAATAAATTATCTCTAGAAGGATGATAAAATATTTCCATAAAAAAAATCCAAAAAGTAGAAAAAATATTATATACAAAAATATACCCTTCCAGTTCATTTTGTCGAACACTCCCCTCAGTAAAATTTTTGTTCGTTGAAAAAAATATGATTACGAAGCTCTTATTCAGCTCTAAAAAACTTTGCTTTTTTTACTCAAAACAACACGTGGTTCCGAAAATATAGCATCTTTTGTGTTACAATAGCTGTTTTCTGACTGATTTATCTGTTTTTAAGCTTGATAGATCAATAACTCGATATTTCCTCACTTTCTGCGTTAGAAAAAGCAAAGTTCTGTAGCCAAAGATATAATTATCGCAATAAACTTGTTTTCGTACAATTTCGACAAGATGGAGGGGAGTGTTCGACAAAAATATATACCCTTTCGACTGAAAATTTTATTTCGAAAATTTTAAAAGCAAATCAAAGACCTTTGCTTTTACCTGCAGGAATCATGGTTACACCCACTTAAACGTTATGAATAATTAATAAGTCATGAATATTTTATTTAAAATTAAAGGTAAAGTGTTTTCGTAGAACTATGGGTCTAGTTATTGTTAACAGACAACAGGATAACGTAACATATATATAACAGGATAAAAACGAAAAAAATAAAGAAATAAATTAAAAAGGTATAGATGGTAAATAATAATATATTTGTATAGATTATTAAAGTGTGAATGTTTCCTATGTTATATGTAGAGATGCAATTTTTTATTCGTTCTGCATAACTCTCTTTAATTATCATACAGATTAAATATATTTGAGGAATTTTAAACTTTGAGCACACTATTGTAAACACTAAAAGATAAAAAAGATTTTTCCTCATTTTATCCCTCTTAACAATAAATATTTTTGATTCTTTTTTTAAAAATATTAGGAAAATATGCCAAAGAATCAAAATTGAAAAAAATATTTTTTTAAAAAAAAATGACCCTGAAGGGGGTTACCGTATCCTTAAGGTTTTAAACTATTATTGAGTGTAGATTTATGCCTTCTGATTTATTAGCCAAGAGACCCAGTATTATTTTTCTTACCGCCAGAAAATCGGAATAGTTAAAGTAGGAAAAATTCACTGGGTCTCAAACTATTTTTCTGCGGTCAGAATATTGACAACGCTCTTTGATTGGTTAATTCTATTGTTCTTGCTCACGTGGTCAATATGGGAAAATCCTTTGTTTTGAGTGCGAATGGCTTCACTCACCCAAACAAATATAACTAATTCTTGAATTATTTAAGGGTAAGACGTGACCACACTGACTTTGTACTGATTGGTTGATTGTAATGCCAGGTTTACTTTGAGGTGGATTTGAATCTTAGGGATGCGTTTGAGAGAAACCGAATTTGATGTCCTCAAAGAAAACTTAGTTAACTTATAGCTATCTGATTTATTTGAATTCATCTAAAATGCTAAGAATGCCTTCGTGTGACGAAATAGTGTTTTTAAACGTTCCATGGCAATACCTTACCTTTGATGGTCACGCAGGTGTCTTGGTAGTGCATTAAAAAGTCTGGGGCCGAAATGACCTAAGCTGTCATACATTTTTGTTTGAAGTGATTTTGGAATTTTTGTCAGGAGGGGAGGGAGCTTGCATAGTCTGCCTCGACGAGGGGATACATAGTGTTCTATAGCTTTGTGATCACTTCCAAAATCTGGAACAAGTTTGACGATTATTTTCCATACATAGTAGCCTAGTTAACTAAGCTTTCTTCTTCGAGTTGATGAAATGAGTTTCTCTCAAACTAAAGCTTAGACGCGAACGAATGACTCAGCGGAAACCCCGAGTGTAAATTGGACAATGTGACTAATCGCTTCGGAGGCCATTTTAATTTATCTGTGAGTTGCTTACCAAGCTTGGCCACATCTTATTGTGGTAAAAACTTTATAGTTTACTAATGTTTGTTAGGGTGAGTGAAACCACTTGCTGGAATATTCGGATGAAAAGGGCTTTCCCCGACATGGACCACGTGAGCAAAGAACAATAGAATTAGCCAATCAAAAAGCGCGGCCAGATTTTGGCCGCAGAAAAATCGTTTGAGACCCAGCGTAATTTTTCCCACTTTAACTACTCCGATTTCCCGGTGGTAAGAAAAATTACGCTGGGTCTCCTGGCTACATACATAGATGATCTGGTATCTCTCACGTCTTCGCTGTAAAGAATAGAGATTCAACCACTTTAAAGTTTCCCAATAGTCTTTAGGGTAGCTACCGGAGATCTTTCTAATGAAGCTCCATTGGATGGATTCTAGAGCAGAGATTTCAGTTTGTTATATGGGCTCCAAAGTTGAGAGCAGTACTCGAGAATGGGTAAAACCATTGACTTCCAGAGACGGATCATGAGTGCGGGTGAGCGGGTTTGGAACACACGGAGGATCCATGAAGATTGGTGTCTGCTTGACAAAATAACTTTGTCTATGTGAACTTTGAAGGATGCATTGTTGGACATAGTTACTCCTAGATCCTTAACATTTTCCTTTTCAGCTATTTGTTTGTTGTCTGATGAGAAGTAGATTTGTTTGGGAAGAGAGCTATCGATGGTGTACTGGATCACTTCAAATTTTTCACTATTGAAGAACATGTTGTTTTGTTTGGCCCAGTTGTAAATCAAGCTCAGGTCGTTTTGAAGGTTAGTTGAATCAATTTCAGATTTGATCCCTTTAGATAACCGCGTATCATCAGCGAAGCTACGAAGTGTTGAGTTAAGAATTTCTGAATTTATTTTCCCATAACAAAATCAGGAATATGAGGGGCCCAAGAACACTACCTTGGGGGACTCCGGATATGACTGCAGCAGGATCTGATTTTTCACCGTCTACAATAACTGATTGTGTTCAATTAGTTAAAAACGATCTTAGCCATTCGTAGATTTTTCCACGTATGCCAATGCTTTTTATTTTTGCTAAGACAATGTTTAAGTCCACCTTATCAAAGGCTTTGGCAAAGTCGAGATACACTGTATCAACGTTGAAAACTTTGCAAGAAAGTGTAAGATGTAATCGTGGTGAGCTAGCAGTTGGCTCAGATAGGAACGTCCTTTTCTAAACCCATGTTGCGAGAAGTTGTACAGATCGTTCTTATCCATGAATTCAACTAAGCTGTTCCTTAGAACTTTTTCAAAAGTTTTCATAATATGGGAAGTGAAGGCGATTGGCCTGTAGTTTGCAGGGATGGAACGACTTCCACCTTTGTGTTGAGGAGTAATTATAGCGCTCTTGAGGATTTTGGGGATGTCGCTGGTTTCAATACTTTTTTTCCAGAACATTGTGAGTGGAACGGAGAGGGATTTTTTGCATTGAAGGAGCAGGATCGAGGGAAAGTTGTCCGGACCTGAGGCTGATGTTGAAGATAGTTCGCTGATGGCATTAACTAGATCTTCTTCACATATGTGCAGATTTTCATTCGTAGGGATGTTGTTTTTGTATTTTTGCTCTGGAGAGTGGAGAGGTTGACTAAAGACTGATGAATACTGATTCAGAAGAATGTTTGATATTGCTTTGGGATCATGGATCAGCTCGCCTGTCGTAGGGATGTTGTTTTTTGTGGCGCCGTAGATTAGTGGTTATAGCTCTCGTACTCTGTGCGGGAGACCGGGGTTCGATTCCTCTTGACGGCGATTCAACATGGGCAAATGAATGTTACCATAGCCCCGGGTTAACCCAAGCCATGTGAGGGAAATTGGGGAGATGACACACTGTGTGGGCCGTTGGATGTTGCCGGGAGTTGTCTAGTAGAGCGCGGGCCCTAAATGGGTCTGCGTAGCTCAAAATGAGCATTAAATACTCTAGGACTCTCCATCTAAGCCATGGCCCCTCCTGGAAATAATAGACAGGGTATATCCCTCGATATTTGTGAGGCTAGCCATGTAAAATATGCACATCTATCTATCTATCTATCTGTCTCGCTTTTGAGTGGACCAGTGCTTGTTTTTATTTTTGAGAACTTTTTGGCATATGCGAAAAAGTATTTAGCATTTTTTGTGATAGCATTTACTGCTTTTTCTTCTTGATGATTTCTAGAGTTTTTATAAGAAGATTAAGTGATTTTGATTCAATTTTGATTAATTCTTCTTTGAGTTTTTCCTTGCGAGTTGGAGACTGGACCCTGATGAGGAGTTTGTTGATTCTGTTCCTTCTGCGCATAAGGATAGCTCTTTCGCATGGTATGGAAGATTTTTTCGATGATTTAGGCTTGTTTCGTGCTGGTACTTTAGAATAGCAAATGTCAAGGCACTTGCTGTAGAATGCATCTAGCATTTCTGTTGTAGATTTAGATTTGGAAAAAAGTGTAGTCCAATCTGTGTTATTAAAACTTTCTTCTATCTCATTCCAGTTAATTGAGTCATGGAAGAAGTTAAAACTGTTGAAGCCGTTTTTGTGTGTTTTGTTGTTGTTCCTGTAGATGGAGTCGTTGTTGGTTTATAGGATGATGAAAATTCTAGAATAAAGTGATCACTAGTTGACTTTAGAGTGGGAATTATTTGGAGTTCGTGCACAAGGGAAGTATTGTTAGTGAAGACTAGATCGAGGATGTTGCCGTGCGTGTGTGTTGTGTTTAGAACCATTTGGGTAAGGTTTAGATTTAATTGCAGTGATTGAGTGATGAGCAGCATTTTCTTTTCTTCTCCGATGTGGTTTCGTTGGTTTTGGTTTATCGTGTTTGACAGCATTAGTGGCCTTTTTGCATGTGGCAGGTTGAAGTCTCCTCCTAGAATGATGTCAGGTTCTTCTTCACGAATGGAGTTTATTGTGTTTGTCAGAAGGTTGATGGCATTTGCATATTGGGTTGATGATGATTTGAAGCCATGTGTGTGGTCATCTGGTTGGCGGTATAACGTGGTGAGAAGTAGATGTTCGTGTTCTGAGTAAATACATAATATTTCTATTACTCCATATGTGATGAGGGGTTCAAAGGTAGTTGCTATGTCGTCTCTTACGTAGAAAGCAACGCCTCCGCTGTCTCTTGCTCGAAGACTTCGTTTTGTGCGAGTTCTGTCTGAGCGGAAAATATGGTATCCTGGAATGTGAATTTCTGCATCTTTTTGGTCTTTCAACCATGTTTCACTGATGCCAGCAAAGAGTTGATTTTTGTTTTTCAGAAGGTCAGAGATAAACGGCACTTTTGATGGCACAGTTTTTGGGTGTAGGCCGTGGACGTTGAAGAATGTAAAGTGATTTAGAACTGAAGTTGCTTTTGGGCTATTGTTGACCATAACTGAGGTTGTTGTTGTGGAGGTTGGACATGACGCTGCTGGGTGAATTGTGTTTGTTGTTGCGCTAGCTGGTTGTTTGGGCGTATTGGTGCATAATGATGTTGGGTTTGATTTGAAACTTGTTGGGTGAAGCATGTTGGTTGTTGTGCTAGCTGGTTGTGTGGACGTAGTGATGAAGAGGACAGTTTTCGTTGAAGCATTGGTTGTTTTTCAGTGAAGAAGGGCACATATAGGTGGATGGAACTTGGGACACTTCTTTCCGAGTGAGCAACCTATAGATTTCCTGGTGCCATATCTTAGTAGCTTGTTGCATGGTTTGGGATGGAAAAACTTGCATCCTTTACCTGATACACCAAACTTGCATCGTTTTTTCAGGTAGTGTGTACAGGTTTGAGATTGAGTTTGAGTTTGAGATTGGGTTTGATGATTTGCACCTGATGGAACAGCTGGAGAATGAGATGGTTGTGTTTGGTTGATTTGTGACTCCTGTGGTGGTTGCTGATGCTGGGAGAAGTCAGTAGGTGGGTTTTGTTGTGTTGAGAGCTCATTTTCTACTTGGGTGATTGTAGGCTGTTGTTCGATTTGAGCTGTGGTAACCTTTTTGGGGTGATTTGGAATTTTTGATGACTCACAAGTAGGGCAAATATAGTGGACACCGGGTGCGCCTTTGGGGTTGATGTTGATTTCTTTTGACTCAGGAGGTAAGTCAAAGATCTTAAGGAAGCACTCTTTGTGGACTTCTTGGCTACACATTATACAAGCCAGGAAGGGGTGATCATCTAGTTGAATACAGTAGTCTTTCGAACAGATGCTGCAGTTTTCGGGAAGCGGCGGATCATGGCATTGATGAGATCTTCTTTTTTGCCACTTACTTCTATTTTGAGAAATACCAGTGTGCTTTCTACATCAGCTTTTTTGAAGGTTCGATCAATCTTGGACTTTATAACAGCGGTACTAAGGGTTGGGTCGTAAAGGCGTATGCAGTCCCTGATTGTTGTGGTAGGGGATTGCGAGCACAAGCTTGCAATTATCTTTTTTCTAGCCTCGCACTCCGTAACATCTGACTCAGACCATTCTGGAGAAGCTAGTACCTGGTTTTCTATGGGACTTGCCATAGTTGATTGAGAAGCTTGTAACAAAAGTAACAAAAAATACAAAGGAAGATACCTCTTTGGGGCCCACCACGGCCCCCTTGAGTGAAAGTGTGGTTATCTTCCTTGAAGTTGGTGATGTTTACGGCACCAAGCGTCTTTGAGCTCTTCAGTTGACACAAGAGCAGATGAGCAGTTTTGAAGTTCTGCAAACTTTTGTTGTTAAAGGGTTTTCTGTACTATTCCTTAAACTCAGGGACCTTAAACTCAGGGACCTAGAAATAGTGTGAGTTTTTTTATCTGTTCTTCTTGAAAATTTAATTTTTTAAGATCGCATGCATGAAATTATTGAAACGTGCCATTCATCGTACGAAAATTTGTGAAAACAACTTTGTGAATTTTAAATTATAGGTTATGAAAATAAGAAAAATAGAAACAAATCTTTAAAACTTATCGACCAATAGTTGAACCCAGCTGCAACATTTTTTATTTTTATGACGTTTATTTTAAGGGCTGAAAAGTTGTTTGATTTATTTTTTTATTTTTTAAACAAACAACATTCTTTTACTTTAAATAATTTTATATTTGTTTCTTGATCTATTTTCCTAACTGCTTATGTTTTTATTTATTTAATAAGAATTCACAAGATCGCGAAAATCAGGGTAGTAATGTCATAAAATCACCATGTAATGTTCAGATTAGATCGCAATGTTCATGATGCTAAAAATTTTGTGGACGTGACAGTATCGTTGATTGTGCCAGTTGCGCATGATCCGCAGTCCACAATGTTAGGTGTCATGATTCCCATACTGTATAATATCTGCTGACAGCGCAAATAATAAAGAAAAATATATTTAGGACAATGAAAGTAGGTTTGATAGAATGTTTTGAGCTAATAAAATTGGTGCAGCTATGCAACAATGTTGAGAACCTAATTAATGAATGCCTAAATAACCTGTAATAGACTGATTAGACTATCATAGCCTAATTTTTCACATAGCCAATTGCTTCCACCACTAGACTAAAACTCGATGAATACAAGGAAACCGTGTAGCTAAAGCAACTGGACATCTGTAAGCCTCGACTGCGGAACCAATACCTAGGGTTCATTATTGTTGTGAAGATTGATTATAACAACATTCCTAAAGCAAAGAAAAAAGAGAAATTGTTAATTTGTCTAAGACACAAAATATATTTTACATATTTTATTGTACTGAACATAATTCAACCGCATCCTTACTATCATTAGATTCTGTTTTGCTTTTGTGTAGACAAAAACCTGTCTGCAGACATGGGAATCTAGGAATTATGGAACAGAAATTTTAATTAATTTTTTGCCACCTAATCATACAACGGCCACTGAAATGACGTACAATGGCAATTTTTGACAGATTATAAATAATCATTTCTAAACAAAGTTCTATTTTAAAAATACATGGTGAACGTACATAAATAGAAACACTAAAGAACATTTAAATAAAGTTTTTTAGCAACTCTAATTGGTTTTGATGTATGTAACTCATTTAATGAACAAAACTATAAAAATGTGGCAACAGTATTTTTTTTTGCTGTTGTCAGTGCGAATTACAAAGGCGACAGTGTTGCCGATTGACATTGTCTATTCCCATTTCCGTCTGTAAGAAGTTAGTTAGGACTGCACATCTCTATGTATGTATCCACTAAAGCATGGTAGATAAATAAAAACTGCATGTTTTTTTAGCATAGTGAGACTTCCTAATATGGTTATAGCTAGTAAGTTAAGTTCTCTTCCTGTTGGTTTGAATCATTTTGTTCAGTGCTTGTATCGATAAAGCTTGTTGTGTGCATAAACTACAGTTAGATTTTTTAATTCTAGGTAAAGTTCTAGTTGTCAGAAGATAAGTTTAATAATACTGCCATCCAACATAGGTGCAATTAATGCGTTGGAGTTACATGGTCTGGTTGTTGGATTACATCTTTTGTCATTGATGGCCTGTTGTTGCAACTGGTTTGATGGAATTTAATGATGTCTAGTCATCACACATTTTGAAGTTTTCACGTTTGTTGTTGTACTTGAAAGTTTGCTAGTTCATCTTGTTGATGAAAAAATTGCCTTGTTTCTGTTGTTCTTTTTAAATGTTGTCAGCTGCTTCTTACTTCAGCTGCTTTGACACTTTTAATAAGCTGCTTCATAATGTCCATGTTTCTTACAATGGTTTCTCCCAATAATTATTTGGTCACTGATGGCTGTATCTTCGGCTGTGTTGTTAATTGACAGTCTTTCTTTAGACTTTGTTGCAAAATGCCATGAAGGGTCAGTGATCTGTATTGAAAATTGTTGAGAGCTATTTTTTCCATAGGTTTGTAATATTCTTTTATTTGTTTCCATGTGACCATTCTTCTTAAATGCATTGGGGGAGAGGTTATCAAAAACTTGGTGTCCTTATCCTTTGGTCTCCATTCTTCATGTATCTGTTCAAGAGTAAGTTTCTGGTCTGGATGTGAAAATTGCCATCTAGTATTTGCTGTGTCCATGGTGGGTTGATCAGTGTCAAACTGTGGCCACTTCCAACGTTACGCATATATAAGTTTCACACTACGCCTTAGCAAGCAAGATCTTTGCAATTGGAATTATGTTGGCGGGATAGCAATGTTAAGGATGTGAAACTGATATCCTTTAATATATTTTAGTGTCATGAAAGATAGCATAGTACAAAAAATCCGAGACTTATTACCAGTTCCTTTGTGGGTTTCTGTCATTGTGTTTGGTCCTCTACTTCCAGTTTTTATTCTCGTCATATATTGCATCCATTGGTATACTCAGGTAAGCCCTTTTTTATGAGAATACCTTTTTTGCTGAGCCTCGTTTGTCTTAAATATATTCAAGTTAAAGTAGGGACAACATTTCTGCAATAAACATACATGTTGAAGGGTTGGGACAACATTTCTGCAATATATAATCAAGTTGAAGTAGGGACAACATTTCTACAATATACATTCAAATTGAAGGGATAGGACAACATTTCTGCAATATACATTCAAGTTAAAGTAGGGACAACATTTCTGCAATAAACATATATGTTGAAGGGTTGGGTCAACATTTCTGTAATATATAATCAAGTTGAAGTTGGGACAACATTTCTACAATATACATTCAAATTGAAGGATAGGACAACATTTCTGCAATATACATTCAAGTTGAAGTAGGGACAACATTTCTGCAATATACATACATGCTAAAGGGATAGGACAACATTTCTGCAATATACATACATGTTGAAGTAGGGACAATATTTCTGCAATATACATACATGTTGAAGGGATAGGACAACATTTCTGCAATATACATACATGTTGAAGTAGGGACAACATTTCTGCAATATACATACATGCTGAAAGGATAGGACAACATTTCTGCAATATACATACATGTTGAAGTAGGGACAACATTTCTGCAATATACATACATGTTGAAGTAGGGACAACATTTCTGCAATATACATACATGTTGAAGTAGGGACAACATTTTTGCAATATACATTCAAGTTAAAGTAGGGACAACATTTCTGCAATATACATACATGTTGAAGTAGGGACAACATTTCTGCAATATACATTCAAGTTGAAGTAGGGACAACATTTCTGCAATATACATTCAAGTTGAAGTAGGGACAACATTTTTGCAATATACATACATGTTGAAGTAGGGACAACATTTCTGCAATATACATTCAAGTTGAAGTAGGGACAACATTTCTGCAATATACATTCATTAATTATTTTATTATGTTAGTGCATAAACATCGATGCGTCACGTGACACCTGTAGAAAAGCAAAGTCGACATGAGTGTGCAGACAATGAGAAGTATGTTTGCTTCACCTATCATATTTATCCTTGGTAGTACTGCCACTGGAAAATCGAAGCTTGGAATTGAACTTGCCAAGAGGTTAAATGGTGAGATAATTAGTGCAGACTCGATGCAAGTTTACAAAGGATTGGAGATTATTACTAACAAAGTAAGCGAAGAAGAGCGGGCTGAAGTGACACACCATCTTCTTGACGTCATAACACCACCTGCAGAATACTCTGTCAGTGAGTTTCGTTGCGCTGCACTTGATATCATCCAGCAGTTGTTTTGTGCTCACAAACTTCCTGTGGTCGTGGGTGGGACCAATTATTACATAGAAGCTTTATTGTGGAATTTCTTAATGGATGATACCAGCTCGCCTGATAGTAAGTAAAAGAACAAACCATATTCCAGATACGTGAGTAAGTAGGTAAGCAGAAGGAACGAGATAAGAACATTTTGAGATGCTTTGAAATGTTTTCCTTTCAAATGTACCTTACCTGTGCAAGATATGTTTTAGATATGTCTTTCAATAAAAAAAGAACTATTGTTTTACGAGGCTCTTTTAAGACGCCGTGCTGCGAGAAAAAATAATTAATTCATTAGGTCATTGGACCAGTTGGGAAAATCCACATGATCAGGGTAAGTAAAATTATACGGAGATACATTTTGATGATGTCATCAAAATGTATATACAAAAAAAATCAGAAATTTGTTAACCTGTTCCGAAACGCTGATCAAAATAATTTTTTTCTTTCCGATGTATACCATTAAAGAAATATTAAGGTGTGAAGGATTTCCATGACGTCATTAACCCGTCGAGACGGTTGACCCAATTTTGGTCCCAATGTTAGCTGACGTCACTACCCGTTTACATGTTATTTAGCCTCAAAGTTGCAAGTGTAGTCATGTTAGCGCTGCACTAAATTCTGTGTTTATTTAGTTTTTGCTTTAACTAGAATATCATTTCCGCTTTATTTTATTTCCATAGTGCTTCAGACTCGAAAGGAGTTAGGATCGAATAAACGAGCAAAACTAGACGGAGATACGTTTGAACAACTCAACTCTGTCGATCCCGAACGGGCTGCGGAGCTGCATCCAAATGACACGCGAAAAATAGCAAGAAGTTTGCAAGTGTTTCGTACTACTGGAAAAAAACATTCCGAGTTGTTGAAAGAACAGAGACAGCAACCTGGTGCAAGTCCGTTAGGTAAGACGTCGTATAGATAGTACGGCCCAATCACAGTTTAGAAATATTTATCACGCTCTTGAATTTCAGGTGGTCCGCTCCGCTTTTCCAAAGCTCTCATCTTTTGGCTAACTTGTGACCAAAGCGAGCTGGATAAGAGAATATCAGAGCGAGTCGATAGCATGCTGTCTAAAGGACTCGATGAAGAAGTTACCAAATTTTACGAGAACTACAAAAAAACCAAAGAGAGGCTAGGTACAGATAGCGCGTTATATCAAGAAGGGTTGTTTCAAGCTATAGGATTTAAAGAATTTCATGATTATTTTACATGCGACGATAAAGAAAAGAAAGAAGCGCATTTAGGAGAAGGTTTAAGTGCGCTCAAGCGTGTTACTATAAAATATTCTAAAAAACAAAGAACTTGGATCCAAAACCGTTTCTTATCTCGACATGGCGAAACCACTCCTGACATGTACAAGTTAGACGCCACAAACCTGGACACGTGGATGACTGACGTTCTGCAAAAAGCTGTCGATGTAACTCGTGCATTTATTGCAAACTCTGAAATCCCTGCAGCGCCAGTAGAAAGACGAAGTGTGAACCTGAATGCGAAGACGAAGTTTATTTGTGAGACGTGTGACGGAAGGACGATAATGGGAGAGGCGAGTTGGAAGGAGCATGTTTCTTCAAAACGACACAAATATTTTATGAAAAAACAATTAAAAGAAGTTCCGCCATCTTGAAATTTATTTCATCATCGAATCACTGCATGTATTTAACATTAACGTTGTTTGCATGTCCAACGACGGGATGAAACCGCCAGTCAACACAATATACGCTGAAATAAAATAGCGAGTTAAGATGTCTTTGTTGTACCGGATTCAATGAAAGTTTTGAACGCAAAAAAACTTTCAGTGTCAAATACATCCAATACAAATTCAAAATACTCCGCGATCTATCTGCTGCTATTTATTGAACACACGCTGGTGAGAAGAGGGCGCTAAAAATATTTATGAAAATATTCAGATATCAATCCAATTCATCTATTTCTTTATATACTCCCTGCATTATTTATCTGTGCTATGAACAGTACGGAAGTCGCATTTTTTAGTCTTTCGACATATAAACATTTCGTTTGGATAATAGAAAGTATTTTCAACTGATTTGCCTCCCACGCGGTTCAGAGGAGCGAATGTCAGGGTACCCTTGATTTCAGGGCTTGGCGATACTCAATTTTTAATTTGGACGTTTAGGTAGAGTAAATTATAAACGATACATTAATGTTAGCGTTCACTTCTCGATTTGTGAGTCATTCCGCAAAATTAACAGGAAAAAAATGAAACGCGAGAGTTCTGTATTTATTTCGATCTAAAAAAAACATTTAAAAACACCAACTTGTTGTTTCAATAACTTTGCGTTAATTTTTGTTGGCGTGATCTTGATATTTGATCCAACAAAACGCGGAATGATTGATTACATTTATCACCTCTCATATGGAGAGCATAATTTTTATGGTGTCAAATATGCGTTATTATTGCAACATTTTTTGTTTAATTTTTCGATTATTTCATTTTGTCAATATTAATACAATGTCAGAAATATGCTCTAACACATTTTTGACATCACCAACCCGTTCTTTATAAAAACATGCTGAGAGAGAAAAAAAACTTCTCAAACTGGGATGCATTTAGGTAAGTTCTCCGTCGGTTAATCACCACCGCTAACTAATCAACCACGTGTTCGGTAAAACGAACGGTATGGATTTTGATATGCTTCGATTATTATACGCAGATTTTTCGGCCTAAGGCTAATTAGTATTCGAAACCAATTTCTTTTCTTACGTAATGGTCCAAGCTTATTTACAGCTCTTCGTGGTAGATGTTTTAATTCTGAAAGAAAGACACACAATCAGATGACAGTGTTGTTAAATCATGTTATTGCTGACACGAATAAATACGCGTGGACATCCACAAACATCACAGTCGAACGCACGCCAGTTCAACATGAGGTTGGATGATATCAGTTGTGTCGTACTCGAAGACTTCTTCGTCAAATCGCCGCCTCCAGAAAAGTTTGATCAACTCAAGTCGTGGCACAGGCGCTATTTTGCGTTAGTGCGTTTGACCCATGATAAGTTGAATAACTTAGTCAAGCAGAGTCAGCAGAATATACGCGGAGAATTATTTTTGGTTTACTGGGAGCACAAAACTGACCGCGACAAAGGGAAAAAACCTCTGCGTGAGTTCTCTAAGTTCTTTTTTCTTGTCCTGTCTTTGCAACAACCTTACGCTAATTTTTAAGTGTTAACTTACCAATATTAACTCGCTAGTATGTATTTTTCTGTCTGAAATGGTGACAACCTGGGTAACCATTTTTGTTTTTTCAGGAACAATTGCAATCTCGAAGGATGATGCGGTATACATGCGCGAACATCCTTTTTTTCTGCTCAATACCCACATGTGTTGGCTATCTATACTAAAACAAGACAGTATTATTTATGTGCGTATTCTGAGACACAAAAAAAACTTTGGTATGATTCGCTAACTCAATTACTACAACTGGATAGTGAGTTTGGAATGGTGCGGCCGATCACAGAAACAGAACAAAACGAAGACGAACCGGTAACTGTACAATTAAAGTTAAGGTAATCGAGACAAAAATTTATTCTCTCTTTTTATCTTTAATTTTTATTTTTAGATCTACGCCTCACTGTTGGATGTTTTGGACGATGATGAGACACGGAGTTGTTCGTCATGTGAAAGGTAAGCGAGACAATTACGTCATCACAACCTCTGATTTGAACATGATGTTACACAAAGAAAGTCAACATTTTCACAAAACATGTTTACTTGTTTACATTCCGCACATTGAACATACTTTTATCCTTTTTGGGTTCGAAAATATAACAGCTAAAATATTATTTGCGTTTTCTATTTTTAGCTGAGTTGTACACCTCTCATAGCGGACGCCTAACAAAAGTCTCATTTATGAAGAAGTGTCTTGTGCATAGAGGTTTTTTCAAAATAAGAACTTGCTCTCCAGAGTTTGGGTAGAGTGATTTTAACCACAAACTGGTCTTGGGTGATTATTTTGAAAACATAACAAGACAAGACTTTAAAAATTAAGATTATAAAGTGTCCGCTGCATGGTAGTTTTGTTATGAGAGTTTCACAGTTATTTTGTCCGTTTCAGAGAAAAGTGCCCGTGATAGAGAGGTTTCACTGTTTGTCCATAAAAGTCATCATCATTTATTCTCGCAAGAATTTGTAATAATTAAAAATAAAACGAAAAAAAATAAATTTTGGCGGGAATTTGATTTAATCGCTGCCTTTTAGATTAAACACGCATCGAGCATCCGATAGCTCGTGCTGGAGAGATTTTCACAGTGTTGGAAATAAAAATCGTGATTCTGGAATATCATCCATCACAAATGCTTCAAAATCATCTAATGAGGACGAAAACATGGAGAGGGAGCCTCGTTTAGAAAGGATTCACTCGTTACTAACAGACACAGATGACTCTTCTTCGTGGTCTGAAAATGGGAATTTATACGAGCGTATGGATGAACTTGTAGTTAATAAGGCGTTGCTTAAGAGCAGAGGAGAAGAGCGACGGTTTTCCGGAACAGACATTGCGACGAAAAAAAAAGAGATACTTGAAAACGAAAGTCTTCGTCGATATTCTTCCCCTTTTCTAAAAATTGCAGAATCAACAGAAATGCTGAATACAAATTTTTATGACATCCCGACGTCTCCTCGAAATCTTATAAAATCAGTCCCCCGCAGAGGATATAAAAAGTTGACTTTCTATGACATTACACTTGAGATACCTAGTAACAGTGTGGTGAAGATTACCCAGAATGAGTTGCGAGTTAAGACAAGCGAACGAGAATGGACGTTAACGAAGGGTTCAGATTTAAATTTGTTGTAATTCAAACAAGGACGAAATTGTATATTAAATTACAGAGTCAACAATGCATTGGACTGTATGAAGTGAACCAACTGACCAATCAGTTACTTCTCCATAACGTCAATGACGAATTTGCCACACATGCGCAGGCGCATAAATAAATTTTACAATGTATACACGCTTCAGAATCTTTTTTGGGGATATTTACAAATATTTGTAATTTAAAAATATTTGTAATTTATTTACCGATTGCGGATTTTATACTATATTGTTTACTGTCTGAATTTTTTCTTGATTTTTGTTTGTGGCGTATATCCTTACTACGAATCGGGATACCTTATAGTCAGCAGAAATGTTCGCGACAACTAATTTTCGCGATTTTTGGGCATTTTCGCGAAATTAAAATGCTGCGAAAAAAATTTAATTGACGAAATCGCGAAAATAAAAACCGCGAAATATTTTCTTTTTTTTCTTCATTTTTTAGACTCCACAGGGCAGCAGACTTAAAATTCACTTCAACATTTACCTATGGCAGTGGAGAAGCTTCGATTTTCAACCGGTATAGGCACATTATTAACGTCAATACCATTATTTAGGCAACCGCCGAGGCGAGTTTGAAAGGTTGTACTATCCTCGCTTGATCAAAAATAAAGGTTCTTCCGCTACCTTATTGATTATAACATTGACCTTTTATGAAAAAAAGCTTCCTTTTACAGATGTCATTATTAGAGTAGAAAAACGTACTTAAAAATCATATTTTGTTTTTCCTCAACTCCGTAACTCTATGAAATTCGCGAAAATGAAATGTCGCGAAAAAAATTCAAGGCAACGAATCGCGAAATTGTCCCAAAATTTTTATCGCGAAATTAAAATGTCGCGAAAATTTCTGACTATAAGGTATTTTATTGTACAAAGAAAAATACTGACAACCAAAGCCATGGAAAAATTATGGTCAGGAAACCCTCCCACCAGAGCACGCTACATCATCTCGGGATAGTAGGGGAGATTGCAATTGCAACATCATTATCAGCGATATTTGACCCTCTTCTTCATTCCCCTTTGTTTTTAGCATACAACGCCCCCACCGCCAGCCCCTCCCCCCTTAAGTACGTTATAATAACACAATGCTACTCCGAGAAAACCGTATTTGAATTCCCTAACAAATCCCTCAACAAAAGCCCTGTTTTTGAAAAACGTTTAAACCCTCAAGATGGAAAACAGTTAACACAAAGACGAGAACTGCTGATGCCGAATAATTTCAGATATCCGATACAAAGAAATTTTAAAATTATTGGTGTTTTGCACCTCGTTCACAGATCATTTCATTTACTGGTGAAGTAAGGGTGCTTGGTCGTTGAAGCAAGATCATAATGTTTGAATATTCCTCTTCATGTGTTGCTTTATTTTTTGCTGTTGATTTTTTGTAGTGTGGGCCTGAAACGCAATGCAAGGACAATTTTTTTTCTTCGATGCGACAAGAAAACTTGTTGCAGCTGTGTTTCTAGAACTATTGGTGACAAATATTTGTAGTTGGGCCGCGTATTGTGAAAACAAAATGCTTTCCATAGTACCGCCACAAATTGCAACAACAGGCGTAAGTTTGGAGGCCAGAAAATTTTTTGTAAACTAGGCAACCGCGTCCTCAGGCTATCGGAGACGGACGGTTTGGATCAAAATTTTATTTATTTATGACATTCAATTGTTATGCACATGCCCACTTTTATTTACTTTTGTGCCTGTACACGTTTTTTGATATTAATATTAAAATTCTAACCAGGCTGGTCATTGCTCTTATTTCTCTATTATTCGATACAATTGACGTATTGTTTACCGTTCAACCTGAAATCCCAGCCTGATATTTTTATGAAGCATATTCTGATCAGGCCTGTAGCAACCGGTGGAGCAAGGATCTTGCAAATTTTTGTTTATAACGATCACAACTAACTATGGTACCCCCAGGGCAGACACTACTCCCCCCCCCCCCTTCCATGGATTATTTTGCTTTAATGGGGCTGCTTATAAAAGAAGTGTGTACTTTAAAGATAACTTTACCTTCCTTACGATTCTTTGCAAATTTCCACACATTCCACACACGCAGACAGAAACTTTAATGAATAGGAAAACTCGCAAAAATGTTGCTCTTGACGAACGGAAATTTTTGTGAATGAACCGTAACAGAGTGGGAAAAGTATTTGCGTTCACAAACTTTCGATACAAAGATAATTTATGCATTTTCCTACAGCTTTGGAATAAATTAATTATGTAAGTGCTGCACGGAATTACATTTTTATACTTTCGGTGACATCAACATCATATCAGTTGTCAGTATCATAACAAGGAAATTGTATGTCAGCAACCTGTTGATTAGGAATGTATAGCTGGCTGACACTCTCAAGGTAGGCTTTTGCCTTTTTAAACCTTTTAACTGTTCACTCAAAAGCCCTCTTTTTGTTTGTATCCTCAGCTAAGCAATTAAAATTCCAAAATGAGGCTTAAGGATGCTTATGAAAAGTACTTTTTCAGGCTCAATATATGCTTAGGTTATGCTTAATGGCAAAAAGATTTATTGGAATATGCTTATGAAAAACACATGGTATATATATTCCATATAGCTATATTGCATATATATTGCATTTGAATTTAAACACACTTAAATTTAAATTTAAATCTCACCAGCTACATGTTGGTTTATACAGACATAAAGAATAAGAAGAAAAACAAAAACACAAAAACTTCACTACATCTTCCTATGCTTAAAAAAACATCTCCAAATTTAATGAATCGAACAAAGCTTCGATAAATTGAACAAAGCATAACATCACTGGGCAAAAAATATATTTCTATTGGAATAGGTAGATACATATATGCTACTTATAGAAATTTTGGGGATTGGGTAGGAATACAGTTGCTACGTTCATGCTTCATCACATTTTGATTTTTATATTTAACTTCAGCTTTTCGAATCTTTCCATCTTTACTCACATGAACTGACTGAATATATTTAAACCATTTTGGATGTGTCATTAACTTAATTTTTTTTTCATTAACCAATTTTCAAACCACGCATTAAAAACTGCATTATTTGCATGAATAATTCTAAGAGAGTTGGACGATAGAACGATACTTCCAATAGGGTTCATTATTTTTACCCATGATTAACCGATTTGGTGTAATTAAATCCATGGTCTCAAAATCTCCAACGTAGTTTCCCAAAAGATAACGGCCATTCATATTGTGCCCACCAACAATTCATATTTGGTCTGATTCATATTTGGTCTGATTTTTATGTAACTTTTGCTGGACATCAATGACTTTATCTTCTGTAAGTATCCTCCCAGTATAATGCAATATGCCATCTTTCTCCTTTGAAATCTTTTGATATTGATGTGGTCTAAGAAAATGTTTAACTTCATGTGTTGCCTTTTCAAAATAGTAGTTTTCGGCTTTAGCTAAGTCGTCTTCGCTAAGAGTCCCATAAATTGGTGCAATTTGTTTTTGTTGATTTTCGGCTTTGATTTTTCGAATAAATTTGATTTTGAGAGCCATAATACGAACTACATTCCGAAAGCGAAATTTGTTTGGGTCGACAAGGGACTGTGAAAATAGATAACGGTATTTCACTTCAATAGGTACACGGTTTTGAAAGAAAATGGATTCAACGATTTCCAGGCTTTTTTCTTTCCTTACTTCATTTAGTTGATTTGCATTTAATTTGATATCATTGACTGTATAAGCTGGAAAATCTTCCTTCTTTAATGTCATCCAAGGCAATCCATTGACCCAATCGGAGTTGCTATCAACATCTGTAGTTTTTGCACCTCTGCGAGTTCCAAGGTCAGCTATCATTTCATTTGTTTGAACATACAGTACAGTCCGAATGTAACCTTCCGCGTACGCGCAACTCGCATAAATAATTACTTTTATAATAGACTATTGTTTTTTAGAGAAAATAATTAAACAGGCCATTTCTTGAATAAAACTATGCCAGAACTACAAAACGCACCCACTAAAAAAATTATGAGTGCTATAGTGTGCGAAAATCGCACTCGTAAGCAAAATTTACAAGTGCGATGTGAATATTTGCAAGTGTGATTCACACTTAACTATTTTTTGTTTACCGCAATGTTATATGTTATTTAAGCTGTACAGAAATGAATTTTGTAAAACGTATTAACCACAAGTGCAAGGTTGAAACAACGTTGAACGTAATGATGTGTTGGCAGATTTGCTATATGTTTTTGGCATTAAATATATTTCTAGACATTTTTGATTTCTCTTTCCCGTTTTAAAAAGATTTTTTAAACTTTATTCAACATGTTTTTTCTTTGGTATTACATCACGAAAACATTCGTCCGAAAGCTGTATTAAGGTACAGGACACATAAACCTCTCCAATGTTCTGGTTATATTTAACTTGCATGGGTGCGCACTCTTCTCGCAGTATTCTCTGTGACAATGAAGGTCGGACTGACTTATGGCAAGGTTCCAAATGGTCTTCCGTCTTTCGTTCGAGTCTCAGTGTAATGCACCAGCCAAGCATAAGAGTGTCATCATGAAGGAAAGGGGCCGACTTTAATGTTCTCTATACTTTTTAAACAAATCAATCACGAAGAAATGAATGTTACGTAATAGCCTTTTTCATCGATCTATAATATTTTAGAAAAATAAAAAATTCACGAGTGCGATAAAAAGCACTCGTAAATTTTTTTACGAGTGTGCGGGCGAGTGCGCGTACGATCGCACTCGTCTCAAGGAATGGCCTGTTAAATTGAAAAGATCAGGGAAACTTATTGTATAAATAACAATAACCTGCGTGTGACGATGTTGAGAATACTTTCGGCGCGTCTATATAATTTGTAAACAAAAGCAATTAAAAATATAAAAATAAACTTACTGTATATACTATCTTAATTTTTATCTTGAGGGAAGATTTAAAATATCTTATATTTTCAGAACACGATTTCAATACATCGTTCATTACATACATTGCTTTAAATTTTTTGTAAATCTTAACTTGCGTCAGTAATCGTGACGCTGATCTGAAAAGACTTGAGAAAAAAACAAGATACGCTTTATTGTCGTAACTCCCTCCTTCGTTATGATTATTATAATAAATCATATATTATATAATGGTGAAATACGTTTGCTAGCTAAAATGTAATACTGCTGACTATCGCTTAAATAGTCCGCTTTATAGGGAAAATAATAGAAAAAAACATCGCAGAATAGGTTTGTCGTAAGACCCTCCTCCGTTCCGTTATGATAAAACATAATTTTTGCCTATACTATCTTCCTTAAAAAAAATCGCACATGTGGGACATAGATTTTTTATAAGACTGCACGAAAAACATTATAACAACAACAAGATGCAGGCGCTGCATAAACTATCTCGCTATTAAAAATGCACAACTATGAAACATCCACAATGCGACCCAATTCTACAATTTCTGCTAACAAAAATACAGCCTATCATCCATGGTTAAAAGTCGCGCGATTGAAACGTTTATGGTCTTAAACGGCATTTAGGTGACAAAAAATCAAAATTTTGATGTCACCATCATGTTCAGCATACTTTTTTTGTTATCTGTGCCAAATTTTGTCGAAAATAAAGTAGTTTTAATTTCGGACCAATTTTGGCCTAAAATGACATTTAGGTGACAAAAAATCAAAATTTTAATGTCACCATCATGTTCGGCATACTTTTTTTGTTAACTTTGCCAAATTTTGTCTAAAATAAAGTAGTTTTAATTTTTTTTTGAAACGTCATTTAGATGACTTCCAAGTACTTAGAGAGTTTAGGTACGAAGTTTAAATCTGTGACGTTGCAATTGACCATTTGGGACATTTAGTTAGTTACGAGTTGGAAACTATCCTCGCAGGCGAGATAGTAAAAAGAAAAAAAAAAGTAAAAATAGTTACCAAGATGAGATTCGAACACACGACTACTCCCATGTCGGTGCTCAGAGAGCCAAAAATTTCCATTTTGGGACGGACAGCTGTATTTGAATACTCCTCGCAGGCGAGATAGTAATAAAAATTTTTATTAAAATAATATTTCAGTTTTTTTTATAAGGTGACTCCAAGTTGTTACTATGGGCGAAGTTGATAGTAGCTTACGGTCGGTCGGCGAAATAAAAATAATTTTATCGAGAATGTATGGTCGGAACAACAACAAAAAAATAATAAAAAATAACAACGGAGGAGGTGTTACGACAACCTTTTTTTTCTATGTATTGTGGCATAACGCACGCAGTTTATATTTTTAAGTTGCGAAGGAAAAATAATAATAATTTGTCTCACTAAAAAAATGTAACTAATTCTCAAGGTGAAAAGATAAAATACTTGCATGCTCAAGAACTTGTTTTTAAAAGTTACGCAGCAAGAATTTTTCTTGCGTTGTTTTGAAAGTTATACAGCAAGAATTATTTTTGTGCTGTTTTGAAAGTTGTACAGAGTATACTTGTATTGTTTTGAAAGTTATACAGCAAGTTATACCTGCGCTGTTTCAAAATTAATACAGCAAGTTATTCTTCTCCTACTTAAAATAATAAACAAACAATTTTAATGTTTTTTTAATGTTTTTTTTGCGCATTTTTATAGGGAAATCTAAATTTAAGTGCAAATTCTTTTTACGGACTATGGTTTAGTTGACAATATTTAAAGTCTTTAGCAGTGTTAAAATCATTTATTTAAATTCATAACGGAGGAGGGTGTTACGACAAGCGTATTCTACCTTGTTTTTATTATTGATCCTAAATGGTATTGACTAAAAGTCTTGCTGTATTACAGTTTAGCTAGCGTAATTTTAAACATTTATAAGTTAAAAATAGCATAGAATAAAATGTTAAGAAATATATTTTTTAAAACGGACCAAGTTTAAAAGATATAAAAAAAAACATGCACAAAAACATTTTTAAAAACAATATTTTTTGCGCGATTTATTTTAATCTTTCGTAGTTAACAAATCATTAAATTTCATTACTTGTGCTAATACCTAAGGGGATTTTATTTTCAATATGTTTTAACAATAAAACTCCAGTTATGAGAAAATAATTACAGTATTGTTTTATCGCGAAGCTTTTGTTAAATCACTCGCAACATAGCTCTCGCTAAGATCATTAAAGTAATTACGATAAACAAAAGATTAAAGGGCTTCCGACTTGCAGGAATAGATGTTGTATAGCGCGTACGCGGAAGCTTACATTCGGACTGTACTGTATCTCCAATCTTGTGGCAATGAAAATCCATGAATCTCTAATATATACACGATTTCTAACCCACTGCTTGAGTGATCGATTTTCGTTGCTTATCCAATATAAAACAATTTGGCTATATGTGAACAATAACTTGCATTTATGATGTTGACAAAGCGCTCTACTGACAATTTCAAGCTGCATACCCTTCTGCTCTGGGTTGTGACATTCCATTTGGTATTAATCTGGAACGAGCAAATACCAATTGACAAGAATAACTGTTGGATTTTCGTTTGAATCTGACATAGATTGCAATGCAAGCAAGGTCTTTATTAGCATCTTCAAATCACAGAGTTTGCATATCTAAGTTAATTGTGTCATAAGATATATACAATAGTTCTCTTGAATTTAACTTGATTTAATTCTGACATCATTTGAAAATGATCAACCCAAACTTGACGCAAACTATCAGGAATTTTATCATCCCAACCTAATTTCCTTACAACCAACTCATGTAGAATTTCATGGTTGCGGTAACTGGAGTGAACATTACAGCTAAATCAAACACTTCTGTTAACTTGGCCATACAGTGTCGTCTCGTTAGATTTTCAGGAATCTCAAACATGGCTTGAGTTTTTCTTCCATGATGTTTCTTTGCAAAATTAATTTTTTTTATGTCTAAATATATTAATTCACCCTTGGGTTCTCATGTTAGGCCAGCCACATCAATTGTTTTTCCATCAGGTGACAAATTACTTGGTGGATTACTTCCAGTCATAGATATGCCTTTTCATGAAAAACCACCTCTTTGCAGAACAAGTACAAGTTCATCAGCTCACTGTATTGCCTTTTCCTTTGTTGCTCCTTTTGAAACTGCAGCTGTCTTTCACAAGCCAATTTTGCTGGACTTAACTCCGTTAATTAACTTCTTGATGATTTTCTCTTCCACAGGGTTATTCTCATCAAGGTCATTCCTCCACATTATTTCCAGGAGGGGCCATGGCTTAGATGGGGAGTCCTAGAGTATTTAATCTGCGCTCTACCAGAAAACTCCCTGCAACATCCAACTGCCTACACATTGTGCCATCTCCCCAATTTCCCTCACATGGTTTGGGTTAACCCGGGGCTATGGTAACATTCACTCGCCCATATTGTATCGCCGCCAAGGGGAATCGAAACCCTGGTCTCCCGCACAAAGTACGAGAGTTATAACCACTAAGCTACAGCGCCATTATGTAGCTTTACACAGTTGTACATCTTCTGAATGTCTGTATGAAATCCAAATGAATGAGAGCGCCATCGAATACAAATCTTAACTAACTTGTTCATATTGTTACGATCTTTTGCTAATATATCATGAGACGAAAACCACTGGCTGTGCGACGTGGTGTAGTGATTGAATTTGCTTTCCAGACGGTCTACGTGGTGTGTAAAGATTTCGCTATTAGCTAAGGATCTTTGTATATCTTCTGTCAAATGCTTTAGCAACAGACTTGTCCATTCTATCTTGTTCAACTTCCTCTCTATAGTCAATTACGCTTCCTGCTTCTTCTACTTTCTCAAATAATTTAAACTTCTGACTCAACAAAGCATTTGATTCCTTCTTCTGAAAATTATTATCTTCCAAGCATAAATCAAGGGTGCACTCACTGGAACTTAAATTTAGAAGACCATGATCTGGCAGGCCTCAAAAGATTTGTTTTTATCGTACACGATAAATCGGGCTCTGTATTCAAGTAATGGTACACGATCGTGTATGATCAGAATCGGGTACGCCAACAAGAAAATATGTGGAATCGGGCGCAATGATTGTGTACGTGTAAACTTGTTCACAAAGACCTATTTTTATATATTATATTTTTTCTATCGTCGTAGAGCATTGCTTTTCTGTGAATTATCAACATCTCGAGGACCAAGCGATTTGTTATGTTTTTTTCTCTGTAAGTGAAAATGTCAGATATACAAATTTCATGTGCACGACTTTTCGGGCCCCATCTTTGATGTCGTGTACACGATCGGTGCCCGATGCCGAACTTGCACGTAATTTTTTGAGGCCTGTCTGGGTTTATTTGAAGACCATTTTGACATATTTTGAGTTGATTTGAAACAAAGTTTGAACTTGATTGTTGACAAAGATGATGCAATTTCTCAATTTCTGTGAAAACACTGTGAGGGCCTCCAATTACTCTATGACTTCTATCAGGCTTTTTAAAGTGAGAGTTGTATATAGTTAACCCTGAAGGCAATTGATACACTACTTCTGGAAAGTATCTTAAATACTTTATTCCTAACATAAAATTTACATTTCCTCCAACTTTATTTGGCAGTTTCGCTAATTTTCTGATATTTCCACCTGACTTTAAAAACAGTATCTCTGATATCTGTCTCAACTTTACCATTTAGTGGAACAGCCATGGGAATTGACGACGGCATTCGGCAATGCCGTCGTAAATGCTGTCGTGACTTTTTTCTATGTTTTTCCAATGAATGAGTGAACGACAAAAATTATTACTTGATTATTATCTTTTTTTGACGCAGTGATGTTAAGTGGCTGTGTTTGTTTAAATTATTTCCTGTTTGCATGTAGCTAGGTTAGTGTTATTTACGCAACATTATTTGCTTCTGACAAGCCGTTTTCGTGACATAAAATCGTTGTTAAAAACGTTTTTTATTATGCTCAGTCCACTATATATAATTGTATAAGAATATTTACATGTTAAGTTAATTTAAAACCAAGAGTTGTCTAAAATATTAAAGTTGAAATAGTTATTTTCTAAAATTTTCCGAATCAATATCGGAAAACACTTCAATTTTTATTACTAACTTCTTGCGAAGAAAAAAATTGAATTAGAATAGAACACCAAACATAACGACGAACACGCAAGACGTGCCTTTTTATAAAACATTGTCTAAACATTTAACCCATTCATCAAATAGTTTTTAAACAACAAATATGTTGCATAATAATTTTCTTCTTGTCACCTGTTATTCTAAAGAAAGAAAACGCTTTTAAATACTTCGATGTTCTGAAAGATCAAAAGATACATTATTATGCAATAATTCATAACATATAATATACATAATACGTAAAAAGAGTTGATAACTTTATTTAGACATTTCTTTAGTGTGTTCGTTACATGTTGATACTTTTATTATATGTTCATTATATATTTTTATCACGGGACTTTGTTTAAAAGGGAATATTATAGTCTCTTAAAAATTGCCGTCGTACTTCATTCCAGCGACGGCAATTTTTTTGCCGTCGTAGTGCCGTTGTATTACATTACAACGACGGCAAAAATTTAATTAAAATTGTCGTCGCACTAAATTTTAGATTCCCATGGCCGGTGGATAGTATCCAAACTCTTAGGTTATTTTATTTAAACATACACCTGTCATAATAGCGTCGTGTTTACCAATCACAGAAAGCCTTACTGAATATATTCCATGTGGTGTTTCTGCCGAAACACCACCCAGTTGAACAGGACCATCGTATTCTTGTAGCACGTTTCCCAAGTTTCTTGATTACCTGATGTTTTGTCACAAAATCGTCACAGCCGCTGTCATAGAACATGGTATATGCTTTGTTATCCACTTCAATTGTTTGCAACATATATATAGCTTTTTCATTGTTGTCATCAGGGTTATCAGAAAATGTTGAGTGATGAAAAAGTTGAATGTTCTTTGAGTATTGTGGTAATTCAACTCGTTGTTGCACAGTTTCCTTTTTTGCTTGTACATATGCAATACATTTTTGTTATCTGGTAAATCCTTATGATCTTTACAAACAAGGACACGCATTTTAGTTGAGTACCTGTCATGACTTGGATGCTTGCACATAAAATCTTGTTGACACTTGCCTTGTTTATGTTTACTTGTTTGATACTTTGCACCAGGATATAAGCATTGAATACAAACTCCCTTTTTACACAATTCGTCATACCTTGAACCAAGTGACATCTTAACAAACGTTTTACATGCAAAATATTGTATGATTTTGGAACCACCAGGACCATTTGTTGCAATGTGATCATCTTCTCTGCAAATAAAACAGATTGTTGAGGAGTTATCGTTACGTCTATTTTAATTTGATGCACTCGCCGTAAGAACAGTTGATCAGACAAACTGTGTAAACGGGGCTGGAACTCTAAGGAGTGAAGGTGTCGCGCACGGTAGGACAGATGTCAGGTGTGAGCATCGTCAGACCGTTACCCAGCTATCACATCACAAGGTAGATAACACTAGGTTGAGGATGGCTAGTGTAAATGTTGGTACTCTGAGAGGTAGAGCAGGTGAAGTAGTTGAAATGTTAGAACGTAGATCTGTTGATATGTGTTGTGTTCAGGAAGTCAGGTGGAGAGGAGCTTCAGTGAGATTTGTGGAAGGTAGGAGGGCAAGGTATAAGCTTTTTTGGATAGGTAATAGTGATGGATATGGAGGAGTTGGCATATTCGTTGCAGAGAAGTGGGTAGAAAAGTAATAGATGTTATGCGTGTTAATAGTCGTATTATAGTGATAAAGTTTTTGATAGGTAATAGGATTGTCACTTTTCTGTCAGTTTATGCTCCACAGTGTGGACTCAGTGAAGAAGATAAAGATAAGTTTTATGATGAGTTAATAGCAGTCACATCGAAGTTTGGAGACACTGAACTTGTCATGGTGGGCGGCGACTTTAATGGTCATGTTGGGAAGTCATCTGAAGGTTATAGAGGTGTGCATGGAGGCTATGGATTTGGGAGCAGAAATAAGGAAGGGGAGAGATTGCTTGAGTTTGGAATGGCAACGGACATGGTGGTTTGCAACATGAGTCAGGTGGTTGTAAGACACAGAAAGATTACTTCCTGGTTAGAAAGTCAGACAAGAAAGTGGTGAAGGACGTGAAAGTTATATCGGGGGAAGAGTGTGTTTCCCAGCATAGGTTGCTGGTTTGTGATATTATCTTGAAGAGTGTTAAAGAAGCCAAGGGAAAGTACAGGCCCCGTCGTAAAGTCTGGAAGCTGAAGGAAGAGATTGTAGCAAGACAATTTAGTGCAAAAGTTCAGCAGTTAGCCCACAATGGTCAATGTTGATAGTGACAATGTTGAAAGTACTTGGACTACTTTGAAGAATTGTCTTCTAGAAGCTTCTGATGATACCTGTGGGTGGACGAAAGGACCAGCTAGACATAGACAGACCTGGTGGTGGAATAATGAGGTTGACCAGTGTATAAAGGAAAAGAGGAAACTTTGGAAAGAGTGGAAGTCAGGTGGTAGTAAAAATATTTACTTAGAAGCTAAGCGTCGTGCTCCATACAGCAGTGTATAAGGCAAAATCAGAAGCAGAGAGAAACAGATTTGCAGATGTGTTAAGAAGGGAAGACCAGCGCAATGAGGTATTCAGATAGCAAAGCAAATGAAGAAGACTAATCAAGATGTTGTAGGTGAGAAGTGTATACGTAATGATGAAAGTGTTTTGGCTAGCACAGAGGAGGAGAAAAGGGTAGCTTGGAAGAATTATTATCAGAGGTTGCTTAACACTGAGTTTGATTGGGGATGAGGATAATTTGTCTGATGATGATGTTGTAGAAGGGCCAGCTATGCAGATCAAGACAGAATGGGTAGTGGAGGCTATTAGGAAATTGAAGATTGGCAAGGCTGCAGGAGTATCAGGTATTGTTGCAGAGATGGTAAAAGCATCTGGATATATTGGAGTTGAGCTTATTACAAGTCTTGCTAATCAAATTATAAAGGATGGTGCTATTCCGAGTGAGTGGCAGTCGGTGTAATAGTGAATTGTTTCAAAGGGCAAGGGTGATGCATTAGAGAGAGGTAACTATAGAGGTTTGAAGTTGGTTGATCAAGTAATGAAAGTTATTGAAAGAGTGATCGATAAGTTACTTAGAGAAAGAATTGATATAGATAAGATGCAATTTGGTTTTGTTCCAGGGCGTGGCACTACAGATGCAATATTTTTACTCAGACAGCTTCAGAAAAGTATTTAGGAAGAGAAAGAATCTCTATTTTGCGTTTGTAGATTTAGAGAAAGCTTTTGATAGAGTGCCACGTAAAGTTATTTGGTGGGCTATGAGAAAATTAGGTGTGGATGAGTGGCTAGTTACGATGGTACAGTCTATGTACAGCAATGCTAGAAGTCGTGTCAGGATTAAAAGATTCACTTAGTGATGAATTTAGTGTAAATGTTGGTGTACATCAGGGTTCTGTCATTAGTCCTTTGTTGTTTGTTCTAGTCTTAGAAGCGCTGTCGATGGAGTTCAGAACAGGTTGTCCATGGGAGCTATTGTATGCAGATGATTTGGTTCTCATAGCAGAGTCGATGGAAGAATTAGTTGAAAAGTTTGAGAAGTGGAAGAAAGGACTAGAAGAGAAAGGGCTAAGGGTGAACACAGCAAAGTCTAAAGTACATGATTAGTAGCATTGCAGCAAGTGTGCCCTTGTAGTTGAAAGTGGCCTTGTGGAGTTTTGCAGGAAAGGGGTTTGTAGTAACTCAATTTTTTGTCAGACTTGCAAGCATTGGTACATAAGAAGTGCAGTAGTATTGGTGAAGAGCTGACATTTCAGTTTGTATGCAAGCGTTGCAAAGGTGAGATTATAGAGAATGAAGTATTTCCAGCTTTAATGATGTACAACAGTGGCTCGTTAGAGATAGTTGAGAACTTCTGTTACTTAGGTGATATGTTGGGCAGTGAAGGGGGTGTTGGAAGAAGTGTTACTTTGCAGGATAGGTTTCTGCTTGGAAAAAGTTCAGAGAGTTACTGCCTTTGTTGACTAGCAGAGTCTTGTCAATTGAGGTAAAAGGTAGGTTGTATGAGGCCTGTGTAAGAAGTGTTTATGTTGTACGGGTAGTGAGACATGGGCAGTGAAGCAGGAAGATCTTGACCGTTTAGAAAGGAATGATATGAGAATGGTTTAGGTGGATGTGTAACGCCAGTCTGAGAGACAGAAAGAGTTCAGATTTAAGAAGCAGGCTAAGTATCCGTAGAATTAAAGATGTTATCCAGATAAGAAGATTGAATTGGTGGGGCACTTGAAAGAATGGAGGAGATAATTGGGTAAGAAAGTGTAGAGACTTGATAGTTCCTGGGGCAAAAGCCCAGAGGCAGACCGAGAAAGACTTGGCAGGAGGTTATAAGGACAGACTTGATACAGCAGGAAGTTGAGTTTAGATCTAACACAGTCTAGATCAGATTGGAAACAGGGTCATTAATATACCCCGTCCATCCCATGCTAGCATGGAAAACGGACGTTAAGCCGAGAATGATGATGATGATGATGTGTCTGCTGGGTAATACAAAAGCACAAAGATAGGCTTACTGTTTTCCACATTTATTTCGCCTCGGTACTAAGTTATTCACTAGGCAACCTCAAATGTACCAGGACTTTTCATATGTTAAAGGGTGACAAAGACAGATTGCAATCGGAATTGTGGAAACATTTTTTTTAGATAAAACATATTTACATAAAAAATAATTAAAAAAAATAAACTATAAAAAAAGTTCTTTTCTTCGTGCTGCTTCATTTTATGGCGTCTTTGCACTTCTTCCAAACTAAATTCTTTTCTTGCAGCACCCATACGTAAAAATTCGGAACAGATGACGACTTCCGATCCAGCATTTATAACTCAGCAAAAGTAAAACTTGTTTTCATTAATCGACTCCTCTTGATCCGGACTCACACGATGACTGCTCTTGAAGAAAGATATTTTCCCATCATTCTTGATTGCTGATTATTTGTTCAAGCAGCGACTGTATGTTTGTTTGATTTTTTCCAATTGTTCCAATCTATCATTAAAACGCCTCCATCACTACATCATGTGTCTAAATAAAAGAAAATGTTTAGTTTGACTAATACTTACACTTTTTTATGTAGGAAACAATTTTTTTTACAAAATTAATAACTACAACGATGGAACAACGTCGTTTGGCAATGATGTACATGTTGGAAAATTAATAATGCTACATACACTAAATTCAATTGTGATCGGTGGTGGATATGTTCTTGTATTGTTGTCGAATGATGAGTATCATTAACAGGTGGCTGAAACTCCTCCACAGTGCTTTTATGCACAACAAATGTGTCCTCCGGTACATTAAGTTCACGTAGTAGACTGTTCGCGTCGTTAACAACGCCACTTAAATATTCGATACTTTTATTTAAATTTTCAGGTGGGGAAGCAGGTGTTTGTAATTGTAATTGATGGTCTGCAACTTCTCCAACTTTGATTACCTCAGCCTAAAAAGGTAATAATTAAATTAAATTAAGCAACATCCTTAAAATATTCTAAAGTTTCTTATATCGTTGGTTCTTATAAAAAAATGTGTAATGGAAAAGTAAAATAACATACCAATTTTTTTGTCACAATTCCTTTTGTTTTTTTCTGTGCAGGTTGTTTTTTTTTGCATTGTTTTTCGGTTACTACGTCTGCTTCCTCTTGACATTTTTCTATCACTTCCTCACTCGAAAATGACACTAAAAACTTATCCTTTGGATCTTCATAATATTCTTGTAACTTTTGATGTAGGATTGTGTCATCATCATCTAAATAATAAAAATTTATTTACTCAGTTTTTGAATGCTTCATTTTTAAAACTTTTTTTGTATCGCCTAAGTAAAAATTACTTACCGCCTAATAAAATAATTTCACCAGATTCTTTTTTGTTTCCTAAGGAAACCTGTACTTACATTCCAACTTCAAAGATCTCATTCACAATGTATTTCGTTGGTAAAACCATTAAGGTTTTATCACGAGGAAAATAAATAATCCAGAACGAAAAGTTTTCAATAGTCTTTGTTATTTTGTACCTTAAATTTCTGAATAAAAGCCACCCTTAAACAGAAGCCGCCCTTGAATTAAAGAAGTAATTCTTGACTGATTTACTTAGAGTGAAATAACTCACACCTGGGTTTTTTTTAGTAAAAAAATGTTCTTTAGCTATTTGTTTTGTTATTTGCATGTGTGGGGATAAAAAATTCAAATCAACATTATTTTCTAATATTTTACAACTGGTTTACAACGAATATATCTTTAACACGCATATTTGTCTGAAAGTTAGCCTAGTTTTCATACACTACACGTTTTTTTATAAGAACTAATTTATAAAAAAGCAAAAAAATCAATGTCCGGAGGCTTTGCCCTCTCTTTCCACTACAATTGGCAACACTTTATGAATATGATTGATATATCTGGTGCATTTTTCGTGTGTCACTGTGTTCCAAAAATCATGAATTCCTTCCACCAGTTCATCCTTGTTCGATGGCTTGACTTGAGTGCGTATATTATGTTTGAGCTCGTGCCACAACATTTCTATTGAATTTAAGTCCGGACTTTCCGCAGGAGTAGGCCAGTAATTTATACCACTTGTTTTTAGATATTCCAGAGCTAGTTTGCCTGAAATTGAAGTAAACATAATGAAAACAACTTTACAAGATAACAAGTTTTATAAGCAAGAGGTCCGGGTTCGAGGTTGCTGTAGATAAAAAAAATGGTAAAATGAGTTCATGCTGCTATAAATAAGATCAATACTGTATTAGGTGAATTGTTTAAAAATATAATACATTCTTATTAAGAACCCGGCAAAGTTATTGAAAGAGTGATCGATAAGTTACTTAGAGAAAGAATTGATATAGATAAGATGCAATTTGGTTTTGTTCCAGGGCGTGGCACTACAGATGCAATATTTTTACTCAGACAGCTTCAGGAAAAGTATTTAGGAAAGAGAAAGAATCTCTATTTTGCTTTGTAGATTTAGAGAAAGCTTTTGATAGAGTGCCACGTAAAGTTATTTGGTGGGCTATGAGAAAATTAGGTGTGGATGAGTGGCTAGTTACGATGGTACAGTCTATGTACAGCAATGCTAGAAGTCGTGTCAGGATTAAAGATTCACTTAGTGATGAATTTAGTGTAAATGTTGGTGTACATCAGGGTTCTGTATTAGTCCTTTGTTGTTTGTTCTAGTCTTAGAAGCGCTGTCGATGGAGTTCAGAACAGGTTGTCCATGGGAGTTATTGTATGCAGATGATTTGGTTCTCATAGCAGAGTCGATGGAAGAATTAGTTGAAAAGTTTGAGAAGTGGAAGAAAGGACTAGAAGAGAAAGGGCTAAGGGTGAACACAGCAAAGTCTAAAGTCATGATTAGTAGCATTGCAGCCAAGTGTGACCTTGTAGTTGGAAAGTGGCCTTGTGGAGTTTGCAGGAAAGGGGTTGGTAGTAACTCAATTTTTTGTCAGACTTGCAAGCATTGGGTACATAAGAAGTGCAGTAGTATTGGTGGAAGAGCTGACATTCAGTTTGTATGCAAGCGTTGCAAAGGTGAGATTATAGAGAATGAAGTATTTCCAGCTTTAATGATGTACAACAGTGGCTCGTTAGAGATAGTTGAGAACTTCTGTTACTTAGGTGATATGTTGGGCAGTGAAGGGGGTGTTGGAAGAAGTGTTACTTGCAGGATAGGTTCTGCTTGGAAAAAGTTCAGAGAGTTACTCCTTTGTTGACTAGCAGAGTCTTGTCAATTGAGGTAAAAGGTAGGTTGTATGAGGCCTGTGTAAGAAGTGTTATGTTGTACGGTAGTGAGACATGGGCAGTGAAGCAGGAAGATCTTGACCGTTTAGAAAGGAATGATATGAGAATGGTTAGGTGGATGTGTAACGCCAGTCTGAGAGACAGAAAGAGTTCAGATTAAGAAGCAGGCTAAGTATCCGTAGAATTAAAGATGTTATCCAGATAAGAAGATTGAATTGGCTGGGGCACTTGGAAAGAATGGAGGAGGATAATTGGGTAAGAAAGTGTAGAGACTTGATAGTTCCTGGGGCAAAGCCCAGAGGCAGACCGAGAAAGACTTGGCAGGAGGTTATAAGGACAGACTTGATACAGAGGAAGTTGAGTTTAGATCTAACACAGTCTAGATCAGATTGGAAGAGGGTCATTAATATACCCCGTCCAACCCATGCTAGCATGGAAAACGGACGTTAAGCCGAGAATGATGATGATGATGATGTGTCTGCTGGGTAATACAAAAGCACAAAGATAGGCTTACTGTTTTCCTATTTATTTCGCCGGTACTAAGTTATTCACTAGGCAACCTCAAATGTACCAGGACTTTTTATATGTTAAAGGGTGACAAAGACAGATTGCAATCGGAATTGTGGAAAACATTTTTTTAGATAAAACATATTTACATAAGAAATAATTAAAAAAAATAAACTATAAAAAAAGTTCTTTTCTTCGTGCTGCTTCATTTATGGCGTCTTTGCACTTCTTCCAAACTAAATTCTTTTCTGCAGCACCCATCACGTAAAAATTCGGAACAGATGACGACTTCCGATCCAGCATTTATAACTCAGCAAAAGTAAAACTTGTTTTCATTGTCGACTTCTCTTGATCGGACTCACACGATGACTGCTATCGTGGAAAGATATTTTTCCCATCATCCTCTCTTGATTGCTGATTATTTGTTCAAGCAGCGACTGTATGTTTGTTTGATTTTTTTCCAATTGTTCCAATCTATCATTAAAACGCTCCATCACTACATCATGTGTCTAAAGATAAAAGAAAATGTTTAGTTTGACTAATACTTACACTTTTTTATGTTGGAAACAATTTTTTTACAAAATTAATAAACTACAACGATGGAACAACGTCGTTTGGCAATGATGTACATGTTGGAAAATTAATAATGCTACATACACTAAATTCCAATTGTGATCGGTGGTGGATATGTTCTTGTATTGTTGTCGAATGATGAGTATCATTAACAGGTGGCTGAAACTCCTCCACAGTGCTTTTATGCACAACAAATGTGTCCTCCGGTACATTAAGTTCACGTAGTAGACTGTTCGCGTCGTTAACAACGCCACTTAAATATTCGATACTTTTATTTAAATTTTCAGGTGGGGAAGCAGGTGTTTGTAATTGTAATTGATGGTCTGCAACTTCTCCAACTTTGATTACCTCAGCCTAAAAAGGTAATAATTAAATTAAATTAAGCAACATCCTTAAAATATTCTAAAGTTTCTTATATCGTTGGTTCTTATAAAAAAATGTGTAATGGAAAAGTAAAATAACATACCAATTTTTTTGTCACAATTCCTTTTGTTTTTTTCTGTGCAGGTTGTTTTTTTTGGCATTGTTTTTCGGTTACTACGTCTGCTTCCTCTTGACATTTTTCTATCACTTCCTCACTCGAAAATGACACTAAAAACTTATCCTTTGGATCTTCATAATATTCTTGTAACTTTTGATGTAGGATTGTGTCATCATCATCTAAATAATAAAAATTTATTTACTCAGTTTTTGAATGCTTCATTTTTAAAACTTTTTTTGTATCGCCTAAGTAAAAATTACTTACCGCCTAATAAAATAATTTCACCAGATTCTTTTTTGTTTCCTAAGGAAACCTGTACTTACATTCCAACTTCAAAGATCTCATTCACAATGTATTTCGTTGGTAAAACCATTAAGGTTTTATCACGAGGAAAATAAAATAATCCAGAACGAAAAGTTTTCAATAGTCTTTGTTATTTTGTACCTTAAATTTCTGAATAAAAGCCACCCTTAAACAGAAGCCGCCCTTGAATTAAAGAAGTAATTCTTGACTGATTTACTTAGAGTGAAATAACTCACACCTGGGTTTTTTTTAGTAAAAAAAATGTTCTTTAGCTATTTGTTTGTTATTTGCATGTGTGGGGATAAAAAATTCAAATCAACATTATTTTCTAATATTTTACAACTGGTTTATAACGAATATATCTTTAACACGCATATTTGTCTGAAAGTTAGCCTAGTTTTCATACACTACACGTTTTTTTATAAGAATTAATTTATAAAAAAGCAAAAAAATCAATGTCCGGAGGCTTTGCCCTCTCTTTCCACTACAATTGGCAACACTTTATGAATATGATTGATATATCTGGTGCATTTTTCGTGTGTCACTGTGTTCCAAAAATCATGAATTCCTTCCACCAGTTCATCCTTGTTCGATGGCTTGACTTGAGTGCGTATATTATGTTTGAGCTCGTGCCACAACATTTCTATTGGATTTAAGTCCGGACTTTCCGCAGGAGTAGGCCAGTAATTTATACCACTTGTTTTTAGATATTCCAGAGCTAGTTTGCCTGAAATTGAAGTAAACATAATGAAAACAACTTTACAAGATAATCAAGTTTTATAAGCAAGAGGTCCGGGTTCGAGGTTGCTGTAGATAAAAAAAATGGTAAAATGAGTTCATGCTGCTATAAATAAGATCAATACTGTATTAGGTGAATTGTTTAAAAATATAATACATTCTTATTAAGAACACTTACTTTCATGTTTAGGGTCATTGTCTTGTTGAAAGCGATGACCATCAGGGAAGACTCGATCCACAAATGGTTTCAGGGTGTCCCTTAAAATTTTTTCAACGTAAAACTCCTTTCGCATTATGCCACTGAAAATCAAAATATTTGTGGGTCCACGTTTCGAAATACCAGCCCATACATGTACTTTATATGGGTGCTTCACGGTGGGCTTCAATTTTGGTAGTTCTCCTCGTTTTCTAAAGCATAACCTCCCATGTTTGTCTAACATTATTGTCGATTCATCAGTGAAGATTACATTGGCAAAGTCGTCTTTACATTCGATACATTTTTGAACAAACTCTAGTCGTGCAATTTGGTTGGGAATACGTATTAGCTGACAGTACTTGATTCCACTCAATACCCAGCCTAATTTCCGTCTAGTGTATCGAATGGATGATTTTGTCAACGACACAAAAATTAATCCTAGAAAAATTTGGTTTGTCTAAATTTTTATATGCTACTAATCATCAACAGTTTGGAAAACTAGGAACGAGTTTGGTGTACAGAATGCTTAAAATAATTATCTTACCCACAGAAGTACACTCGTCATTTTTTTCCATCAAAATGTTGATGAAGTTCATTACGTCGACATTGACCAATCCTTTTCTACCTGATTTTGGCTTATTCGCAACTGAGCCTGTTGTATTAATTCTATAAATAATTTTCGAAACTGTCTGTCTCGACACAACTATATTCTCAGCAGCAAGAACTCTCACAATATCAGCGTGTTTTTTATGAAATTTATATAAAGCAGTTTTCTCTGTTTTGTATATAAAGACAGTGGTGGAGCCATATTTCCTGCTTGAGATGTTTTTGCTTTAACTGTCTTATGATGATGGTTAGGCTCGCTTTTATGAAATAAATAAATAAAAGAGCGGGGCTGATCAAAGTATTTTATTTCCATATCATACCGAAATTTTTATTCTTTTCAATTTAAAACATTGTATTTTTTATCTTTTTTTGAAAAAAATATAAACAGTTGTTATCTCTTGTATATCTTATCCTAGCTATTTGAAAGCACTACTAAACTCATCCCCAAGTTCCATTCCCTAGCAAAAACTTCTACTTCATAAAAAAAACATATGTCTGAAGTTGGAATGTAAAGACTGAAAAACACGACCATGATCTTTTGAATTCAATTTTTTACTCACTTAAGTACAGTCACGCGATGGGATCGAAACGAAAAAATAAACAAGTTTAAAATATAAAGCTTGTATGCTTGCTGTATGGTTTTGACTTTATTAGCATAGCTCATCGAAAGTGTCTGTTTTAAAAAATACACATGCTTAGAAATAATAAAGCAAAGTTTACGGCTGTTCAGGCTTGGAATTTAGTAAAAGTAAAAGTCTGTTTACACGAGACCTAAAGTAAACTCAACCAGAAATTTAAACACCCCAGTCACTTTAGTATATCGGAAAAGGGGCCCCTGAATATTATTTGTATTGCACGTGGAAAGAAAGAAGAATGTGTTCGGGATCATAAGTTGAGTATTATTTTTGTCTGATTTTCTCAGTAACAGAAAAAAAATATGTTGAAGAAGCAATGCGCTAGGTTTACTTCAATAAATACGAAAGTTAAAAAATTTCTTATAAAAAAAAACACATATTTAAAATAAAATAACAGATAAAGCAGCAGTGTTTGAAACAAAACAAAAATTTCTCTTTATTCTCATTAACACCTACCATCGTGACACATTGAGACGGATTTTGTCACGATACTAGATTCTCGATAGATCGCGACAATTTATTTTAATTGTTTCTTATTATTATAAACGCGGTACTTCGCGTATCGAGGGAGTCTGCTCACATTGCGCGCTTGATATGTTAAACAACCTTTTTCCAGTACTGTAACAAATTTTAAAATGTCAAGAACAAACATGTGAAATATATCAAACAATGACACCCCAATCTAGAAAAAGAAACAAAAAATTAAACTTTCAAACTTATGTTCAATTAAAACGGAAAAATGGAAGATTTGCATAACCAACTTTCAGATAGCATAATTCATGGGTTTTCAAGCTGCACAAGCTGAAAGAGTGCTCAAGTGGTAGCCGGGGATATATTCTAGGAAGAAATCAACGTTTAGACAAATAATTTGGAACCAAATTGTTGAAAAATGTTGTCTGAACGTGTCAAATACACATTCCGTCATTCCGTGACTACATTAAAAAAGGTTCACTAACTGTTAAATTTTAACTGTAAATTGTAACAAGTGAAATAACTAGCAAACTATCAGTAATGTAAGTGTATATAATTAAAATGTTAACACAACACTCATTTTCCTAACTGCTACATAGCATTATAAAGTTTCCGTCATTCCATGACCGTTTCATAATACTATGGGAGATATCGAATTGATCAGGCAGCAGTTAAGAATGATAGCCAGTAACTAAACCTAAGATTGAATAAATTCACTGTTTTCCTTCTTCTAATTCCAGCTGAAAAAGTGAAAGTAGGTGCTATTCCAACAATGCAGAATGTAGAAACTAACTGTTTTGAAACATTTTAAATATTAAAGTTGTGTCCTTTAAAGCTTTGCGAACTTCTAAATAGTGTCCTTGTATTATATCCAACCCTGCATGAAATTGGTGACCATAATCATCTCAAGTAATACGAATAGAAGTCATCCCCTGATCTAATCACTACAACATCACCAACTTGAACCATTTGAACAGCTTTGTTCCCAACTAACATCATCGTATTCATCATCACTGCCACAATATCATTACTTTCATTCCCTGTAAATAAACTGATAACAGAAAATAGAGAAGCCTTGTGTATTTTTGTTCTTTGTCAAACCGATATGCACCATGGTCAGTACATCAAGAAAAGATCAACATGGTTACAACAATTCCTTAAAGAGAATCTATTTAGATAAGTAAGTGTACAAGCAGGTGCTTGTAGTCGGTGGTATTCAAACCAGTTTTTATTTGCTTGTGGTTTCCATTCCATGAAGTTGAACTTCTCCAAGTTGGAAAAAAATAATTATTTGAGGAAACACTGTGGTTTAAAAAAAATATTCTTCCAGGATGAAAAAAATAATTATTTGAGGAAACTGAACACAAGGGAGGTTTCAATTACGCTGAATTTGGGAAAACAATTATTTCAACAAAATGAGTACAAAAATAGAAGATTAGTTGACATAAAATACATTCTTTGATAAATAAGGCATAAGTATTATTGTGTATATGCTCTATTTTATGCATTATTTATCCCTAGAGCACTTTTGAAGTAATATTATCAAGTCAAACTTGTACGTTATCACAAATTCGTGAATACCACTTTCGGTCACGGAATGACGGAAAACTCTCTCATTGGAACCTGCCTGGAAATACAGTTAGAACCTTGTTTTAATTAGCTGCAACAATACCTAACCTTCAATATATAAAACTATCTATAACAGAAGATAACTAAAAACATTTCTAGTCTCTTTAGATATATTTACAAGTAATAATTAGGCAAATGAATATTTTGTAAAGCGAATGACTGTTACATAACTGCACCTGACATGATTTGTGGAAACGGCATAAGCGCATGATTGTTCTTTCAGCAGCTCTTAAATCCACTTGACCAAACATGAACCATGAATTTCCAGTGCTGCGCTAACTGAACATACTAAGTAATGAGTGCTTTGAAACGCTACTTTTTTGCAAAATTACGACTCACTGAACGACCCCCCAAAACAAAAATTGCTTTGCATTCTTGCTGGAAATCTTTTTGTTCCATATTCCCATATGGTATAACTATTTCAATTGAAATAACATGTATATTTGAAAAGTCATGTTTGACCTCCTGTGGAACAAAATGTTGCCCAATAAAATGAGAATACCCTGTAGATTTAATTCTCTAGGTGCATCTGCTAGATTCTAAGTCCCAACCATGACTGGCAATGATTGTAAGAGTCAGTCTTAAGCTTTCTCGTGAGCAAGTTGGTGAGTCTGTGCAGAAGAATTGTTCTTCCTGGAAACCCTGTGCACAAAGTCGAGCTTTAGTGATTATTTTGCTATTAACAAGTTTTGGTGTCACAACCCACCGAACGGTTACACATTGCTGTCTTGAGTCCTCTACTTCTTCATACACCTTTTGATCCTTCCAGCAAGGCACTTAGTATGTCATTTTGTATTTCTGCTTGATACAATTCACTGGAGATAAATTCCTGGTTATAATCTTGAGGTATTTCTTGATCAACATAAGTCCAGCTTTCTGTGTCATGTTAAAGGTCAAGAGAGGTGACATTACCATCTGGTGACAAGATATTCCAGGACTGGCTCCATTTAATATTACCTTTTCCAATCTTTCTTGATCTGGATAACAATTTGACAGTAAAAGATTTGCCATTTTTTAAAACAACTTTTAAGATGTCATCTTTCTTTAAATGGTTATGTGATTTCTTTGGTGCAGGGTGCGAAACAGTAGATGATGAAGGAGCATTGATGTCTAAATCACCAGAAAGATTTGTTGAAGACGTTCTGGGTAGCAGATTGTTGTGTTTAATTGTAAGATCATCTGAAACTTGGGACAAGGAGGTGGAATCTGAAATGGTTGAATTGTCTACAGTTTTCCTAAATTACTGTTTGAGTATTGAGGGGAAAAAGCAGGATCTGGTTTATGTGCAAATCGGCATACTCTAATATAGTAACCTCCATGCTTTAGCAATACCTGCTGAGCCTCTTTTTATAACACTTTTGCTGGTCCTCTCCAGCATCTGTCTGATCGACGTTTGTAGTAAACTTTATCCCCTGTTAGGTAAACAGCATCAGAGTAAGACTGAATGTTGTGGTTGAGAGCACAACTAATCTTTGCAGAATTTTCAGCTTTGACAAAGGCTTCCCTGGCAGCTTGAATTGCTTTTAAGTTTTTAACAAGAACTTTGCTAGAGCATTTATTGGCTGAAATGAGTGGGGGATCTTCTGAAATGGTATTGGTCAACTTCAGGTTTTGGCCAATTGCAAGTTGGTAAATTGAGAAACCATGAACATTTTGCAAACTATTTTTAGCATTGAGAGCCCACATAAGTGCAATGTCAGAGTTGCATTTTTCTTCATTAAGAATCTTTTGCATCATTTCACTTAGAACTAAATTGTGACGCTTAACCAGTCCATGGCGACTCGGCTCCAGTGGTGAGAATCTTAATACCACAGCTGTCAGCAAGTTCTAAAAGTTCCTGATTAATAACTCGCCTCCATTGTCGACCAAAAACTTGTTGGCCGTGCCATAAACAGCCACCTAGATTTTTAAAATTGTTTTCACAATAGTTGATGGTGTTTTGTTAGGTATCTGTGATGCAGCTGACAGACGGGTGGCGTGGTTGATTAGGTGCAGAATTATTTTACATTCCAAAAACGTAAGGTCTAATGCAATGAAATTTTGTAGCTGTTGGTGGAACGGAGAAAAGTGTTGAATAGAATACCACTATCAGTCTCTGTTGTAACTGTTTCACCAAAAAAGTCTTAATATACAACCAATATGAACAAACAAGATAACAATAATCAATATCAACGGACAGCAATAGTCTCACAAGTCAATACAAACAAGGGCTCCAACAGCATATAACATTAAGAATCTTGACTGTGATATCAACAATCACTCAACCAAACTATATCAACAATAACGGCCTAACACTCTATTGTTTATCTCACCTATAACGATAGTAACAGTAGCCACATGTATAATGCAACCAATCTCTTATGGCTATAGTAACAAAAAGTGCACAAGTTTGACAATTGTCTGATACCTGTTAACAGCTCATCACCGTTGTCCAGCAGATGTTTGGTCTCAACTGGTGATTCGTATGATTTGGGTTTTTGGTAAGGAACTTTTAAACCAATACATTTTTGTTTAATAGCGTTTTCATTTGCTTGGTAGGTCTTGAATTGACTCCATCTGATAACATTTGTGCCACTTGCTGTTGTCCAGACATTACATCACGAGATTCATCATGCAGACAACTTATCAAAGTATATGGGTGTGTTGTGTTGTTGTGTTCTGATGTTATCAAAATATCCACACCCAGCATTATTGCACTAGCCCGTATAAAAACCTCGTCCACGTAAATGGAAGGTTGTGACTGATTTTGTAACATAATTTCCCATTGTTCATTAGTCAGATCCAGAAACATTCTATGGTTGGAACAAACGGGGGCATTGTTGTTCTAACGAACAAAATTTACAACAGCCGTGCGTAGTTGAAAATGATCCTGGAAATGAAGTTGTGGGGGTATCAACTGTTGGATTTCACGTCGACGAAGTTGCTGCACTATCGCATGATAAAACAGTTGCCATCACCAGGGGTTATCTCCCTATATATGATTAGAAAGACCAATATTTCTAGCATGGGCTACAATTTGGTTTGCAACATTAGAATCATTGAGAAGGTGTTGAGCATATGATTCCTGGAGTGCTATTTGAAAGTCAACATCACACTCGTTTACAGGGCCTGGGTTACTTTCAACATCTCCAGATAACAACAGCATTAACTACTATGATTCTATATAATACTATGATTCTATATAATACTATGGTACTAATTTCTACTATAACAATGACAGCGACTGTATAACCTTACGTTAACCTCTTACACATCCTTACATACCAATTGACATCAAGACCTTAAGTCCTGTTGAATTTAAATACCTTCTTTAGGGTTTGATTGACCAAACAGTCCAACAATTTTTTCTAGTGCTGATTTAGCAGCATATTTTATTGCATCTATCTCTTTAGCTTAGAATATTTTCAATTCTGGCACAGTTTTTATTATAAAAATACCATATCATTCCTGTCCCCCACCTAGATCAGGACCTTAGACTGTCTTACGTAAATTTTGTCAAATTATCTGTATAAGGAGCTCGAGTAGAAAGGGAAGATCCCAGTGCACTTGGTTTATACCACACCTTGGATAAAATTCCGAAATGATTGGATCCGAGCAGGAAGGCAACAAGGATTAACTTGATTTTAATTTAAATTTTTGGTATATGGTAACCCAGGGTCATGTCTTTCTTTCTATATGCTTGTTATTGTTCTTTATATGAATGATCATGAGTGTAAATGTTGGGTCGGTTAACTAAAGGCTATTTTCACCTTCAAGGAAATTTTCCATGGAACAGAACGGAGAGGAACAGAAAATCTCCTGTTGTCCGTTCCGTTCCAGGCAAAGTAAAATTGAGTTCAACGTCTTGATTGCATTGTTTGTGTACGGAACAACAGGTAGAAAAATTAGCCAATCAGGTTATTTTATTTTATTTTGTGATAATTACACAAAACGTGTATACTTTCTGTTTTAAATTTATTAAGTGGAAATTACCAGCAGAGAATGTTATGTTCTCTTTTTGTCTGTTCCTTTCTGCAGATAATTTTCTTAAAGTTAACACGCCATAAAAAAATTAAATTGTTTGGTTGTTTTTTTTACTAGCACAAAACAAAAAAAAAATAGGTGTAAATGTGTAAATGAAGAAATATATAAACTTTCACGAAAAGACCTGAAATTCACGACTATATATATATGTCAAAGCTACCAGCTTTCACCAAAGTTTTTCTACTCAAGCATAGGTCACCATCTTTTGGGTCCCAACAGATGTGCTCTTACTCAAACCTTTCTAGGATTATAATAGGTTGGTCAATGATGCGTTTTTCTAAATTTCGTTTCCTACAAAGAAGACATTTTGACCTTTGAGCCTAAAGTTCTTCTAAAATCTACGTACAGAAGTCGATTAATTTTTTATAATACAGACCAAGTGGTCAATATGAAAAGTCACCAAGGAAAATGTAAATTAGCTTATATAGTTATATACTGTGTTTAATTATTTTATAGTGTAGATTTTTCATGCTGTTATGTTCAAATGTTTGTAATTCTGCTGTTTGATTTATTGCAGATAAATCAGAATGGCGGATGGGGAGAAAAATGAAGCTGTCAAATTCTGTTTCACTTTTCTCATAAAGAAGTGTGTCATTCATGCAGCC
This sequence comes from Hydractinia echinata, assembly GCA_030067915.1. NCBI lineage: Eukaryota > Metazoa > Cnidaria > Hydrozoa > Anthoathecata > Hydractiniidae > Hydractinia > Hydractinia echinata. The sequence continues at coordinate 195,260 of JASGCC010000249.1, read as the reverse complement.
AGTAGTTGGTAAGTAAGTAGTTTTTGTAAAGGAAGACTTTTTCTATCATTTTAACACTTTTCGTTGCAGATCATAAAAAAATTATGAATAAAAGAGAATAAAAGAGAAGACTTTTTTTGTAATTTTAACATTATACCAAATTACACCAATAAGTTATAACAAAGTGTCCGCTCATGGTAAATTTGAATTGGTATGCAATAAAATTCCTACATCACGTTATTTGTTTTAGCCAATTATTTACAACGTTTATAAAATATAGAACATTTTTATAGGGGATGTATTATAGACACTTTCAAAGAAAATTGTAAAAAATATAACCCACTTTGCCTGTCACAGACGGACGCATTTTACATATAATTATATAGATATAAAAAAATGACGACGTTGCGACGTTAAGAATAACTAAAATATGATAAAACCCAAAAATTTTGGCCAGAAAACAATTGGGCTAACATCTAAAATGTCTCACTAAAATTTTTGATTCTTAAAAGCAAATAAAAAGATAAATACCTTTGAAGTTAATTTGCAGTAAAAATTTGCAACTTAAAAATAGGTATGTCAATTTACTTTTTACTGTTGTACGGAAAGTAAACAGTTATCGTTTGTATGAATTTACGTTACATGAATTCAGTTCACTTTCTTTTCTATTATTGATATCAGGCCTTAGCATTACAGTCATTTATATATATAGCAATAAATTTTTTTTAATGCTGTCCTTAGGAAAATCTCTGTCAATGAATACCATATTTAACAGTTCTCTTTTAAATTATTGCCAAAAATCGAAGAAAAACAATGAAATAAGATTAATTTTGAAATAAGATTAAATAATTTTATTAAATAATTTTGATTTTGAATCTGGTAAGTAGAATATCACAATTTATTTTCAATTTTGAGCAGAGTAATCAGCAAATAAGACAACGGATAAAAATGCAGGTTTCTGCAACAAGAGTCTAATAGAAGGGAGTTCGAAGAATTAAAAAAGTTAAAAGATACAACTAAGGTAGGATTGGTAGTTTTTCAATAAAATATTTTGATAAAATAAGAATGATAAAATAAGAATGATAAGATAAGAATCAATTTAGATATCATTACACCCTTTGTGGATTTCAATTTAGATATCATTACACCCTTTGTGGATTTCAATTTAGATATCATTACACCCTTTGTGGATTTCAATTTAGATATCATTACACCCTTTGTGGCTTTCAATTTAGATATCATTACACACTTTGTGGATTTCAATTTAGATATCATTACACCCTTTGTGGCTTTCAATTTAGATATCATTACACCCTTTGTGGCTTTCAATTTAGATATCATTACACCCTTTGTGGATTTCAATTTAGATATCATTACACCCTTTGTGGATTTCAATTTAGATATCATTACACCCTTTGTGGATTTCAATTTAGATATCATTACACCCTTTGTGGATTTCAATTTAGATATCATTACACCCTTTGTGGATTTCAATTTAGATATCATTACACCCTTTGTGGCTTTCAATTTAGCTGGCTTGGTCAGGCTAAAAGTGTTCACAAAATACACCACTGTTGTTTAGGACATCGCCATCTTTACAAATAACATGGAAACGTGGAGAACGCTTGAAACATTTTCCAATGGCAAGTTTTTCTTAATTATTTCTGTTTATATCAAATGTTTTGTTGAAAAATCTTCGACCAGCAAGTTCTTCACATATATATGTTTGTGCAAAGTTGTTAATATCGTGCTAAATATTTTTTTCACGACAGCCTTTCAACGAGCGCACTGAAGAGGTGTTGACATTCGAAGATTTGACTCCACAGTCTATGTTTGTGACTCTTCACAAGGTGACTACTGTTATTTTATTCATTTGTTCATTCAGCCACAGTACTTTGATGTTTGTATAGTCGTCTGTTTTTTTGTAGAACAGTGGAGAGTTTGAAGGCAAGGTTTATACATTACAGCTAGAAGAAGTGGGTAACAAATTTCGAACTTTAGTTTTATTTGTCTTCATACAAAATTATTGACGCTCGTCCTTTTTTAGACTGCCGGACTGTCCTTAAAACGTTTAGCCACTCACTCATTTAATATTGCTGATTTTGCAGTTCTTGAAAGTGGAAGGTAATCTGTAATATTCTTTGTTAAACTAATAGAAAATTTCGTCAAAAAAAAACTTACGATTTTTAAAACAACAATATATATTTTTAGCGAACTACATTGTGAAACCAAAGTGATTGATTTGAAACCTCTCTCTAAAATGGTTCGACAAGTCAGTCTAACCGTCGATATATCTTGTGAATACTTAAAAACAGGATTTGAAAGGTATGATCATGAAGCTCTTGAAACTTCGAATCTACAAATGTTCTTTAGCTAAATACATGTCTATCGAAACTTCGAATATATGTCCTCGCTAATTCTTTTTATCTAGCCTCGTTGAAAGTTTTTAACTAGCCTTTTGAATGTTCTTAACTAGCCTCGTTAAATGTTTTTAACTAGCCTTGTTGATTGTTCTTAACTAGCCTTGTTGAATGTTCTTATCTAGCCTTGTTGATTGTTCTTAACTAGTCTCGTTGAATGTTTTTAACTAGCCTTGTTGAATGTTCTTAACTAGCTTCGTTGATTGTTCTTAACTAACCTTGTTAAATAATTTTAACTAGCCTTGTTGAATGTTTTTAACTAGCCTCGTTGAATGTTTTTAACTAGCCTTGTTGAATGTTCTTAACTAGCCTCGTTGAATAATTTTAACTAGTCTCGTTGAATGTTCTTAACTAGCCTTGTTGAATGTTTTTAACTAGCCTTGTTGATTATTCTTAACTAGCCTTGTTGAATGTTTTTAACTAGCCTTGTTGATTGTTCTTAACTAGCCTTGTTGAATGTTCTTAACTAGCTTCGTTGAATGTTTTTAACTAGCTTTGTTGAATAATTTTAGCTAGCTTTGTTGATTGTTTTTAACTAGCCTCGTTGAATGTTCTTAACTAGCCTTGTTAATTGTTTTTAACTACAATCATGTTCATAATAGTTTTGGAAAAACCACTTTCCCCCTCCCCCCCACTCTTCAGTGTTGGTTGGAGGTCTTTTCCAGAGTCGCCGGCAGTATTTTGGGGCACAAATCAACACAAAATCAACACTGACTGTAGGGGGAGAGGGGGAAAACTCTGAAAAAAGCCTCAAAAGCCGTTTTTCCAATAATTTATAAACATGATTGTAGCCTTGTTGAATAATTTTAACTAGTCTCGTTGAATGTTTTTAACTAGCTTCGTTGAATGTTTTGAACTAGCCTTGTTGAATAATTTTAACTAGTCTCGTTGAATGTTTTTAACTAGCTTCGTTGAATGTTCTTAACTAGCTTCGTTGAATGTTCTTAACTAGCTTCGTTGAATGTTCTTAACTAGCCTCGTTGAATGTTCTTAACTAGCCTCGTTGAATGTTTTTAACTAGCTTCTTTAAATGTTTTTAACTAGCCTTGTTGATTGTTTTTAACTAGCCTTGTTGAATGTTCTTAACTAGCCTTGTTGAATGTTCTTAACTAGCCTCGTTGTATGTTCTTAACTGGCCTTGTTGAATAATTTTAACTAGTCTCGTTGAATGTTTTTAACAAGCCTCGTTGAATGTTTTTAACTAGCCTTGTTGATTGTTCTTAACTAGACTTGTTGAATGTTCTTATCTAGCCTCGTTGAATGTTTTTAACTAGCCTTGTTGAATAATTTTAACTATTCTCGTTGAATGTTTTTAACTAGCCTCGTTGAATGTTTTTAACTAGCCTTGTTGAATGTTTTTAACTAGCCTTGTTGATTGTTTTTAACAAGCCTTGTTGAAAACATTAGATTAGCCTCGTTGAATATGTTTCACTTGCTTCATCGAATGTTTTTTTAACTAGACTTGTTTACTCTTTTCGTAGTGATTCGGACATTGAAAGCAATTTCAGTCACATCAGTGATAGTGACGATGAAACTATTTGGCATACTGACGTACTCCAAGAAAGAGCTGTGCAGTAATATATCTACATGTTCATTTTTAATTTTAATTCTTCTTCTCTTCAGCCTTCCTACTTTCTAACGAAAAATGTTATATTTCTGCAGAAGACGAACTCTGATGCTTGAAGAGTTGAAACACGCTGACAATGCGACATTAACACGCTTTGGAAGTATGCCCTCCTCGTCAGCGTTTGGTGTTCGGCATACAAGAAAAGGTACATATGGCTTTCGTATCGTTTTGTGTTGGCTTCTTATCGTAATGTTCATATTATAGTCCAGTCGTTGAAAAGTTATACCTGGAAAAGATCAGTATCAAGTTGGATTTCATATTTGGAAATTTAGTATGGATTTAGGGTGAACCCGACCTCTACACATGACAGTGAACACGGCCTCTGCACTAATTTTTCCGGGGGTAAAAGGTTATAATTGAATTGAACAACTGGACTCTTATATTTAAAACAACGATAACTCAATGCGGGTGTACGGTAGCAAATTGTACTGTTGTTTCTTCTTCTTGTTTCTAGATAGCACAATAGAAACATTGGAAAAGTTGATCGTAGGAGTAAGTTATGGCTTGCAATATTTTTTTTGACTGTCATGAGTTTTGGAGTGGGTTATGATGTTGTTGTTTTTATAGGAAGAAGTGAAAGAAATTGTTCACCAAGTATGCGATGATGATTTTGTTGTGAGAAAAAGTTTGAAAATCAAGTATGTAAGTTTAAATCAGATTTAGCAAATACCTTTTTTTCTCATTTCAGATATTTGTCAATTGTATTTGAATGTTTCAGGAGAATTGAGTTAGAGAATGAAGCATTGAGAGTTCGCAACGCGCATCTTCTCGCCATGTTGGGGACTTACAAACACGACGTGGAAATGATGCAAGCGGAAATTAGTGATCTACATTCACTGGTGCAGAATCTTCGTGTAAAGATGAACACTGTAAGTCTTCCTCCTGCTCTCCACGTTGAAGTTAGTCCTCCGATATTAATCTTTTCTTCTCTTCTACAGAATCGTGCCGATGCAAAGACAACACAACAAGAAAGTATCGCACAACCGCAGAAGGTGAGTTTATGAATTAACGACATGTATGTTTTCAAACTGTTTATGTAAACCGTTCTTCTTGTTTTAGTTGCAAGGGTGGCTATGCAAACGCGGAGTAAAGGGAGGACCGCTGGGCCGTCGGTGGAAAAAACGATGGTTTGCTCAACATCATGATAACTGTTTGTATTACTACAAGAAACAGGATTTTCATCAACAACAGGGGTATTTATCATCATGTCACGCGCATGCGCAATAAATACTGATTGATGTGAGCTCTATTGTTGTATCTAAAACGTTCAAAATTGATTAGGTACATCGAGCTGAGTCAAGTGTTGGGAGTACAGGACGTGAGTGGATACAAGCAAGACAAAAATAATGCGACATTTAATATCTTGACAGAAGAGAGGACATACGTGCTCATGGCACATGACGAACAAGAAAAAATAAGGTGTGCTGACATCAATATCGGTACATCAATACTGTGTGACATTGTTTATGACGTGACATCAATATCGGTACATCAATACTGTGTGACAATGTTTATGACGTGACATGATATTTATGAGTTGGTGTTAAGGTCTATCATGCATTGTTTTGCTTGCATTAAAAGTTGATAAATTTTGTCTTCTTTAGGTGGATCAACTGTTTGGACGAATTATGCCGCACTGTTTCTTCAAAAGAAAGTGAACATCACGATGAATAAATTTTATAGAGTTTTATTTTTTTAACACGAAATCTTTTATTGTAATTTATTTATTTATTTTGATAAGTTTTATATTTTTTATAAGCACATGTTTTATAAATAGGCATTATAAAATAAAGCTGTTTTTTATACTGATTAATTTCTGCTTGATAATAACTCTCCATTCTACTTAGAGCTGAAATTACGGTGCAATTATTTATAGATGGTACTTGTTGTCGGAATATCAATGCCAGCTGTTCTTATGTTTTATTTATGCTTTCGTATTTTATTTGCAAGCTGACATTTTCATTTAGATTAGAATTAAGAGCTACTCCTTATGACAGCACAATGCTCAGTGACAACCCCAAGTTGCATCGTGCACGAAGCAGAGAAGATTTAGTTCGGAAGCTTGCATCTGAGACTGGTATTGAAGAGACACTGGCGAGGGAGTACCTGTCTTCGAATAATTGGAATCTTGCTGCTGGTACGTCATCCTTCTCTCTGTATTTATTGTCAGAAATTTTCGCGGTTTCGAGAAGTTAAACTATTGATAGTCTTTAATCGCGAAAAAAAATTCAGTAACAAAAATAAATTCAACGATAATTTCAGTTTTTCCTATCTAATCATAATATTGCTGAAAAGTATTTGTAATCTTTAGTGGCTATGCAACGTTTAAAATGAGAAATTTTCACCGTAAAATTATATACTTTACTTTTTTCGTTTTCAGCGGATTTTAATATGTGCCGAAAATATCCGCCGAAAAACAAAATTGATTAAGCTTGCTCAACCGCAGAGATTATTTTCACGAAAATGCAAAAAATTCGCGTTATGTTTTTCGAATTGCAAAGTTTCAAAGGACGAGCAAATTAGTCTCACATATGAAAGTAGCCAAATTTGAAACTTGAGTTTTTCTCTCTGCTGCTTTGACGCCATATTGGAAATAATCAAACGCACAGCGATGTTAGAACAATTTTTTTTCTTTCCACAGAAGATGAGGTTACTTTCAGCTACATGGAATGCCGAAGAAAAGAGAATTATGCTTTTCGAATTTATCTTGCAAATTTAAGTTCTGATTTTTTTTTAACAACGATGGCATACGCAATTTTTAAATTGTAGTTTCACTTTAGATAGCAAAACAATAACAGTGTCAATTTTTCATTTTGCAAACTTAATTCCGCATTCCTCAGACCATCTCTTCCCTAGAGACAAATTTTAATAATGGCCAGTTTAAATGAAAATTACAGCTTAGCTACAGCCTCTCGTTACAAAATATGAAGGTTTATATTATAGTAAAAAGTTTATATTACAGTAAAGGGTTTATATTATAGTTTAGCTCCTTAGTTTAAGTAGCTAAACTATAATATAATATTCAACATGCAGATAGATTGGTGAAGGATAACACAACAAAAATGTTGGATAGCAAAAAATACAACTTCAAACTGAGTTAAAATCTGAACGGAACAGCATAAATACAGCTGGCTAGCTAGCCGGATCTACACGACCTAGCTACCTTTGTAGCCAAAATTTTAAAATCGGTTTGTTTAAGATGTATACATGGCTTAAAAAAAACATGATCAAATATTTACTTTAAAACTTAGAACACATAAAATTCAATTGTCCTTAAAATTCAAAGAAAAGTTTTAAAAACCAAAATCTGAACTCCAACAACATCCAGGTTAACATTCAAAATTACTTTTTCATCGCTGATGTGCACAAGATCGTTCCTCTAAGCTACAACATTCGAACGGTTTAGACGAACACTGGTCTTTAAACATCTTATCTCCAAATTTTAAACAAGCTTATGTCGCAATAGAATTGGTTTTGATAAAAGAACCTCCGTTTAAATTCATTGTAGCATTGTAGTATTTTGATCTCTTGTTTAGCTATCCGTGGTTACAATGATTTACTTAAAGCAGAGAAGCATCGCAGAGAGCGTAAAGTAGGAACACTCCGCCAAGTTGGTCGAGGTTTTTCAGTTTCCAACATGGAACTTGTTCAAAAAGCGCGCGAACAGCTCTCTATCGAAGAGAATGAGCGTGAAGATAGCAGCCAGTTCGAGATGTTTGACGAATCGGCGAGAAAAAATTTTGTATTACCAGATATCAGTCAGTTCTCACGGGAACTGGCGAACTTTATTAAAAACGACCTCATAAGTATCAATACTTTACAAACGCTGACAAGTGCGGGTGAGTTTTGTTCTTTCTCTGCTGCTAGAGTGAAATGAGTGGTTGTTATCAGTCTTCTTTTTTTTTAGATTATCTCAATTGGTGGGCGGACATTGGTGCTTGCAGAAAGTTATTTCCTCTCTCCACAGTTGGCGATGGCAATTGTCTGTTGCACGCAGCGTCACTGGGCATGTGGGGATTTCATGATCGCTTATTAACATTAAGAAAGTCTCTACACCAATTCATGTTGCACCCGTTAGCAAAAAAATCACTAAAACGGAGATGGAAGTACAACCTATGGCAAGAAAACTTGAAATGCGGTGAGTGTTCTTCTTGAACAGATTGGATATATAGAAAGCTGTTGTGATTTGAACAGGTCAGATTGGATATATAGAAAGCTGTTGTGATTTGAACAGGTCAGATTGGATATATAGAAAGCTGTTGTGCTTTGAACAGGTCAGATTGGTATATAGAAAGCTGTTGTGATTTGAACAGGTCAGATTGGATATATAGAAAGCTGTTGTGATTTGAACAGGTCAGATTGGATATATAGAAAGCTGTTGTGATTTGAACAGGTCAGATTGGATATATAGAAAGCTGTTGTGATTTGAACAGGTCAGATTGGATATATAGAAAGCTGTTGTGATTTGAACAGGTCAGATTGGATATATAGAAAGCTGTTGTGATTTGAACAGGTCAGATTGGATATATAGAAAGCTGTTGTGATTTGAACAGGTCAGATTGGATATATAGAAAGCTGTTGTGATTTGAACAGGTCAGATTGGATATATAGAAAGCTGTTGTGATTTGAACAGGTCAGATTGGATATATAGAAAGCTGTTGTGATTTGAACAGGTCAGATTGGATATATAGAAAGCTGTTGTGATTTGAGATCTTTCTTTTAGGTGGGTTGACTTATTCTCATTCTGAGTGGGAGGAAGAGTGGAACGCAGTGGTGAAGCTGACATCCGACAGACCGCGACGATTCGAAGGAGGTATGCCCAGGCGAAGGATCAGTCGACAGTTGTCATTTGGAACGTCTGTGGAAATCGGAGGAGCTGTTCCCAATCTACGAGAGGGGGAGAGTTTAGATAGTTTGGAATCCATTCATGTTTACGCGCTGGCTAATCTACTGTGTCGTCCGATTATAATAATTGCGGAGGAGATGCTTAAAGATGGTGCAGGGAACGATGTCGTACCCATTCCTTTCGGTGGTATATACTTGCCGTTAGAAAAGAACCCAGAGGTGTGTTTGAAATACCCACTACTGTTGGCGTACGATGCATCTCACTTCTCAGCTTTAGTGCCTGCGGATGGTGAAATGTACAATAAAGGAGAGAAACTATCGAACAGTATACCGCTGATGAATAGACATCTTCAACTACTCCCTCTGCGTTTTTACATTGAACCAGGAAGTACATGGGATTTGGTACAAGATGACAGTGTAAAGGAGGAAATTAACGAACTTTCGTTTGAAGAAAAAGTAAATCTATTGAGACGATATCTCGATGTTGTTAAAGTACGGTTCGATAAACAAGGAGATTCGCGGCCTGAGTACGAGCGAAATAATTCGGTGAATAAAGGATTAAGTAAGGTTAATGAAATGTTTGTTCACCAAGCGAAGTTGTTGGCTTGTAAATTAAACTTATCCGAACGACCTAACAGTACAAAGAAATGATGGAAAATTACATTCAAGCAACGAAACAGCGTTTTTTAGAAGCTTCACAAGAGCAGCCGAAGTGCGCCACAAAAGGTTGTAAGTACGCCGCTTCGTCAGAATATTTGGACTATTGTGTGGAATGTTACGATCGAATATACCAAACTAACAAGACGCCACAGGTCAGGTCTTCTCCTCCTCTTGACAATGGACAAAAGCCTGTGTCCGATGCACTGGTAAATAGAAGCGCCGCCCTGCACGATATTAAGGTTAACTTGGACACCCAGGAGAATCAATTGTCTCGTGATAGCGCGACAATAGAGAAAAATGTTTCTCAGGAAAGGGTTATTCCGATATCAGACATGCGCACAGCTAGCTCTCTTGAGTGTAGGAGAATGGTGCGAAGTTGTCGTGTAAATGGCTGCAGATTTTATGGGAGCGAAGAAACAGAAGGTTTCTGCTCAGGTTGCTATCGCCAATTAAAATATGGCGGCAATTAGATTGTTCTCAAGCTGCAATGTGACAGCGAAAAAAACTTTTTGTTGTTGTTGTTGTCATCATGAATTGATGAAATCACTTGTCTTTCAAGTAGCATCTTTATACTCCATGTGAAAAAATGCAAAACTCGCTTCAAACTCAGTAAAAGTTTTCCCACACCATGTTATTTATTCACTCACGTCTCTTTTTATAAGAAACAAGGTTTCTTAACTCGAAGCTGAGATTATACTTTTAACTTCTAACTCGCAAAATATTGATAAAATTGTAAAAGCATCGATAGATTGACAGGTCTGTCGAAGGGCATTTTGAAGTCTTCCTTAAAGTTATGAATTCAGGCTAATCTCAAAATATATGTTTCTTATAAAAAGAGGTCTATATTTATAAATCGGTGGCTAAATTGGTTCATTTACATAAAAAGAAGAACTTTTCATTTGAACTAAATACTTTTAAAATAAATATATCTACATTCCACTATTATATATACTGAAATATTTTTGACACTATTTTGTACACGGAGCTACTTTGCATATAAACTTGCCATCAATCTTTCTCTGAAAGAAATTGTACAATATATATATATTATTTTGCACTGGATAAAAAAGCAGAAAAAGAAAGAGATTAGTACACACCTTTTGTTTGGCTTCACAAGGGTATTTATGTTTAGTGCATGTCTCATGACGGATGCAACTCGCAAACGTTTTCATACATTCGAAGTCATCTGTTGCACACCTGGGGCAGGGCGATTCTCGCTTTGTTTTAAAATAACACGCTTGGCAGTGCGTATGTTGACACTTGCGTTGACAACTTCGATCGATCACTGCGTTGTCCCTAAGAAGATTAAACTTACAATACCTCTCCCGAAGATATTCGTTGTTGTTTTTTTACTTTACGACAAAAAAAGTGAACTTACAGAGCAGAGCAAATAGAATTTGGCCATTTTGAACAGAATTCGAAAGTACATTTCGGATGACATTTTTGCTCGTATACTTTCGTCTTGCCATTCTTTTCACGTGACTGCGGCGGTTTGTTTGGGATCGCTAGAAACAGAAAAAGTATTAGAGTAAGCGGGATTTTTTTGGTGTAATGAGGGGCGGGGGAGTAAATAAAACCAACTCACGTTGACAAGTGCCAAGGTCTCCCGGTTTAACTTTCGGTGGATAACACATCAAACGTTCTCCACATTTGCCATACATATCCATTGGACCGCCGCAAATGTCGCCTTCACCTTTCGCGCATGTGCGACAACAACCACAAGCTTCATATACAATCCCATTTTTACAAATTTTTTTCAAGTGTCTTCCTTTCGTGCACATCAGTCGTGAACAATCATCAGGACATTTGAGCACAGAGTTGATAGATGCTTGGACGAAGATGAGAAGATTTAAAGCGATTAGCACATTCACGCTTAAACTGTTCATTTTGACTGATTGTATCTTCCTTCATACGGTTTATATGTCAATAAGTCGTCACGCTCGCTTGATCATAATGTCTTTTCAACGACGCAAACATTCTTATGTAATATGATCATAAAGTGTTCCAATACAATGTGTGATAAAAGCTAGCCGTTGTAATTAGTATACGTATTTATAATATCCGCTATAATACCGCACCTAAACAAGGAGGGCGTGATTAGCACATTGCGTTTATTTCTAGCCGTTCCGTTTGTTTTGTTACCAACGATACACTGACCAAACTGCACCACACACAAACATCTGGCCGTTTAGAGGCGCACTTACCCCACTTTACCACATAAAAACTTCTGTTTTTAAGTGCACAGACCCAATAGTTCACTTCCTTTCTCTAACAAAGAAACATTGTCAAAAAACAAAAGCCTTTTCATTCGATTTCACCGTGACGTATTTGTATACATCGGTGCAACTTCATACTCAGACCTCCATCACTACTTAAAAATAGCTACTACGCAAATGGTGTTGCACAATGATATTGTTAGGGCAGTCAATTCTAGGTAACGACATTTAGGCGGAACTATTTAAGTTGATTAAGAATGTTATTTGATGACTTGTTTGCTATCAGCTGTCGGCGACATAACTCGCCGTCTCACCACAAACGCAGAAGAAGCTCGTTAACACGAAGAATTAAAAACACCTTAAAATCAGTAATAGCATCGCTCGGAAAAGTTCAGAAGAGACAAAAGTACGCGCGAATGTAATCAGTTGAATGATTTAGCGACCACCGTATTCGGTGTTATTTTGAGAACGTTACGCATTTATTTGCCAGCCTTTTGGAATAGTCTTAGACAACGAAAACTAAACAACGCATATCTTTTGTTGACAAAAAGGAAAGAAACAGCTGTGACGGAAAAATCGTAAACACATATAAACAGCTTATACTAATCCATACTTATGCTACGCATTTAAAAAAATAATAATATATTGTGGTAAGTGCAACCACGTCTCAACCGGTCGCAATATTTTGTGCGTTTGTGTTGTACAGTTTGTGTCAAGTGACTCATGAAACGGAAGGAGCAATGGAATCTCTAAGGACAGATGACGAATTGAATTAAATAATTGCTATTGTTAATATATATTTGTAATTACATTGCTAAAATAACTTAGTTAAATAAAATAAATACTTCTTCTAATTTACTAATATCTCTCGCGAACTTTATGTCAAACAAGCTGGCACTTTACACACGAATCTGCCATCACTTTTCCTCTAAAAAGAATTTTATCAACAAGAATAAAAATTAAGTACAGGGTTCTTCATTACCTTTCAATAACATTCACACTAGGTTAAAATTGAGAACAGGGTTCTTTATTACCTTTTGGTAAAGTTCACACTAGGTTAAAGTTAAGTACAGTTTACACTGGGTTTAACTGAAGTGCAGGTTTCTTTATTACCTTCTGATGGGGTTTACACAAGGTTAAAGTTAAGTACAGTTTGGGGTTCACACAAGGTTAAAGTTAAGTACAGTTTACACTGGATTTAACTGAAAAGCAGGATTCTTTATTACCTTCTGATGGGGTTCACACGGATACTTGTGTCGTGTGCAAGCATCTTTGCGTACACATTTTGAAAACCTTTTCATACACCCAAAGTCATCGCTGGTACATTTAGGACAGGGTGGCTCACGTTTTGTTTTAAAATAACATGCTTGACACACTGTGTGCTGACAGGGTTGCTGACATGTTCTTCGGATCACCACATTATCCCTAAAACAACATAACCCGCTAAAAATCTGACGTTTCATCATCAGACTGTGAAAAAATCCACATAAAAACAACAAACCCTTCCACCTACGTTGCTGAACAAACAGCATCAGGCCATTTTGAACAAAAGTCTGGAGAACAACGAGGTTTACACTTGACTTCCACAGAATTTTCAATTTGTAGGGTAAAGCTTTGTGATGGCGGCCGCTTCGGAATAGCTAAAAAAAGAAATGAGTTAAAATAATGCCGAGAATGTCAAAAGTCGTTTCATTCAGGAATAGATTTTGAACTACGAGGATACATTGGGAAGGAAGCCAAGAATCATTTTTAAATGAGTACAAAATCATGTTATTGTCGTCACTGGTTTAACGAGAATTATTTTCTTTCGTGGCAATCATAAATCATTCAACTTAATTAGCGGAGACGTGTTATAAGTAGCGCCAATTAACACCTATTAACTTGTTAGCACATGAGAACAAAATGCTTTCAAAAACGTGAAAAGAGAACACAACCCATTTTATTTAGGAGGAGGGGAACGACTACACTAAGGATACGCCCAATACACTTACGCCGGCAACGTCCCATATCTTGAATTCTGTGATTTGGTAGAAAACAGTAAAGTCCACGGCCACATTTACCATAAATTCCTTCTTGGCCGCCACAGTTTTCGTCAGCTGCTTTGGCGCATACTTGACAACAGCCGCATGTATCGTACACTGTACCAGCAGCACGACAGAGCGATTTTAAGATTTTTAATTTGCTACACAACATTCTCGAACAATCTGCGGGACATTTCAATTGCACAAAATTGTTGAATACAGCCTCCACTTGAAGCACCAAACTGATCAATACGCCAGTACGAGCTATCTTCATCACGTATGTACACAAAACTAGAATGGACATTTTACAACGACTGTCTAGGTACATGTTTTATACACGATCTTACAAAGCTGATACTCCTCCTCCTTGGAGAACAAAAATAGACAATAAAAATAAAATAGCTACAGAGATAATTGCGCACAAGGAGAGCTTGAAGGAATTTAAATGTTATATTGAACAATGCTTTGAATGTGTTTAAAGGTCCTTCCTTTTTTATACATCTAAAGATTGAATTTATTATACAACTAACAATTGAATTTTCGTGTCACTGCGTAGGAGCTTACAACGTACAAAAATAATAATTTTCGTTCAAACGATCAACTTTGCAATTTGAAAAGAAAACAAAAAAATACCGTTTCTTTGGTGTGTTTCACATTAAAGGTTGTGTCATAGATAAATAAAAAATACGATCGAAAAATGTTGGTTGTTTTTTATTTAACTCGACAAAAAGATTTTTTTCTGATAAATGTTGTCAGGGAAAAGCTTCCTTTCAGATAGTAGAGAAAGATTTGGTAACGTTCGCAGAAAAGATCAGGTCGGATTACCAGACTGCTTTCACAAACAATCTATTAAATAAGACAGCCTTACGAATTAATGTCTCTACAATCCATCCCTAAAAACCACTAAGTAGAAATAACAATGCGCGCGATTGTGAAACGTCAATCAAGGATTAGGGACGATGAAAGAATAATTGTAACTCACCTCTCCTTTTTGCGACACTTAAGAAGAAAAACTTGCGAACTAAACTTTTTTTACGACATTCAGGAAGAGAAACTTGCGTTTGAAACTTTTTTTACGACATTCAGGAAGAGAAACTTGCGTACGAAACTTTTTTTACGACACTCAGGAACAAAACTTGCGAACTAAACTTTTTTTACGACATTCAGGAAGAGAAACTTGCGTTTGAAACTTTTTTTACGACATTCAGGAAGAGAAACTTGCGTTTGAAACTTTTTTTACGACATCCAGGAAGAGAAACTTGCGTTTGAAACTTTTTTTACGACATTCAGGAAGAGAAACTTGCGTACGAAATAATAATTTGTATGACAAGATATTTTATAAGTTCTATTTTACGAAACTCTTAGAAGATAAAAACGACTTGATTTTTCAAGAAGTGTTTTATTCGTTTCGACACAATTAAAACTTGCGTTGTTGAATTTACAAAGCAGAAAAAGAACACATTATCTTCTTCGTAAAATAAAAAAAACATGCTATTGGGGAATATTTGAAGTATTCTGCACATCAACAATAAATTATAAGGGATTTGTGTAGGACCGCCTATTCGTTAATCCCCTGTAGAGAGGATGAAAAGCTCACCCAGTTTTGTTCATCGTTTTTTCGTCAATATTTCGAATAAATTTTGTGTGTTAATTTCTTTTTCGTTTCGTTGAGACTGCACAACCTTCTTTTTCCTGCCATCGTCTTTGAGATAAGGAGAGTGCAGTAGTTCTTCGGGCAGTTTATTACTTGTAAAATCAAACAAGTTTTTTAAGTCAACGAACAAACGTTTGCTCGTATTGTTAATGAAAGCTATTGAAAAACCTTTTTCATCATATCTGCCTGCTCGACCAACTTGGTGCACGTATTCGTCAATAGATTTCGGCATGTCAAACAAAATAACCTGCAGAGGTATCAGAATGTAAAAAAGAAATGAATTTAATCCCTAGAATAGCAATAATGACATTTTTTTATGTACAATGCAACTATCTCTAGAGATCCGCCAAAGCCATAAAACAGACTATTACGTACCTGCCTCACATTCACTAGATCCAAACCTCTACCCATGACGTTTGTTGATACAAGCAAGTCGTGTGCACCGGCGAGAAATTGTTGTAATATGTCTGTGCGCATGTCTTGTGTCTTATCTGAATGTATGCTTTCGCAGCTCAAACGAAATTTCTAAGATAAAAAACATTTTTTAACGTGAAGTAAGATAAGAGATAAAATTACAACAAACTCTCTCGTTATCTCCCTTTTGTCGTATCAAAACAAAGATGTGGCAGCAGCAGTTACCTTGGAAACAGCTTCACACAACATGTCAGCGCCCATTCTAGAATTCACGAAGACCACTGCGGGAGGAAGGAAATGTTTTCGATCTGTCAGAATAGAAAACAACTTCTTCTTTTTCGACGCTTCTTCTACCCAGAGAACGAGCTGCTTGACATGCGCAGTAGGCACGCCTGAAGCTCCCACGCGCACATGGACAACGTCGTGCATCAGTTTTCCCGCTAGCGCCTCGATCGTGGGTGGAATAGTGGCGGAAAAAAAGAGATGTTGTGCTTTAGTAGGTAGCAACTCAAGTATCGATAAAATCTAAAAAGAAATATATGCGGTGGTTTGCTTCTGACTTCTAAATAAACGAATCTCCTATTCAAGTAAAAATCAGTCAGGCTACCTGGCTGTGGAATCCCATGTTTAGCATTACATCAACTTCATCGAGAACGACCATTTTTACGTGATGTAAATTCAAATTGTGATGAGCCAAAATATCGTTTATTCGGCCTGGTGTACCGATCACCAGTTGCACGTTGTGTTTTAACCTGCAAAAATAATTTCACGAAAATCACAAACTACATGAAATATTTGGTTAAGTGATTTCAGAACCTATCTTCAATTGACAGGCGCACTTTATCGAGGAGCGTTTTTTCGAGATAGAACGCAAAACGGGAGCCAAAGTGTCTCACCTGTGAAGTTGGTGCACAAGTGGACAGCCGCCGACAAGCAGTGCCGTTTTCATGTTCGGTAAAGATCTACAAAACACTTTTGCCTGCTCCTCCAACTGCATACACAATTCACGTGTGGGTGCTAATACCAAAGCCACTGGGTATTTACAGAAGTCGTGGGAAACTTTAAGTCCTCCTAGTAAGAAAAAACAAAGGAGAGAAAGATTGACAAAAACAGACAGTGTTAAAAAATGAAGTAGTTGAACTGACCAGTGCATGCGTGTATGCGATGAATGATAGGGAGCAAGAAAGCTGCTGATTTACCGCTACTGGTCGCTGCGCTCACCAACACATCTCTGCTCTCGAGAACAAGTGGAATGACTTGCATTTGGACTGCGCTTGGTACCGCATACCTAATTTCCGTAAGGTTATGGAGAAGCTGGTCTGGAAAATTAAAATGATGGAAAGTCGTCGCCAATTTGGAAATATTTTTTCCTTTCACGAAAATATTCATTTTCTTCCTGAACATCGCAGCTTTATCCTCTGTTATATTCAACAAAGCTTGATGAGGTATATACTTAGTCTGTTGATCGTAGTAACAATCAAATGTCTCGTTTACACAGATGTCGGTTGACTCGCTAACTTTTTCCTGCTGCTGTTCAGCTAGATGGGTTTTCTTGCACTGGGTACTGCAAATATCTTCATCGGTTTCATCGCAGATGTACTCGCCATACTTACCACACACAACGCAGACAGGTTCGTCATGAGAAGGCCATCGTTGTTCTCTACTTGTCTGCTTCACTTTGTCATCGCTGACCACTGCTTCTTCTGTACTTGCTGACTTCTTCACTTTTACATCTAGTTATTAAACTCAAGTGTAAGATGAAATACTCCTTCACTTCGCTTGACACACAAAGCTAAATCATACCTCTTGCTGTATTTTTCTGCAGCAAACTTCTTGGTAGAAACGTAAGTGATTGATTGGACGTCCTTTTCGACATTAACTTCTCATTCTTTTATCATTCTACTTTCCTAAAACACAACAACAAAATTAATCCTTTTTACTGACGCAGTTGTGTTCCACTTGGGCAGCGATTCATTTTTTAAGTTGACATGTACAAAGAAACATTTCACTGACCAGGGTCAATGTTTCTTTGTACCCCATTCCTCAGGAAAATTGCTAACATCGTGACTGCACTCCAAAAACGATCATCAAAACTCAAACATAAATTTAGTCGACAACGAAATAAATAAATATTTCAGATTTTACTATATACATATTCAAGTTAATATATCCTATATTCGTTATATTTTATATATATTCATATATTTTACATCTTTTCCAACTCACTGAAAATTCAGTTAGAAGTTTTCCGTTTGGGAAAGAACTTGATAAATATGATCATATTGATAAACACGACACACACGATAGCGAGCATGATCCATATAGTACATGAGCATGTCTTTTTATTCAGTTCTTCAAGACGGTCACTCTCCGTTTTCAATTTTTTGTAATTACTCTCGGTTACTTTGGTGGCTCGCTCCAGTTCCTACGAAATAAGAAAAGGTTGATGGGTCTTATGTATTTTAACACACGCTCTTGTACTTTTTCAAATTACTCGTGTATATTCATTTGTTTTTGTAAAACAAACTATACTGCAGATTGCAATACTACGTATTCTACAGAACAGAAGAATATATACAACAAACTATACTGCAGATTGCAATACTACGTATTCTACAGAACAGAAGAATATATAAAACAAATTATACTGCAGATTGCAATACTACGTATTCTACAGAACAGAAGAATATATAAAACAAATTATACTGCAGATTGCAATACTACGTATTCTACAGAACAGAAGAATATATACAACAAACTATACTGCAGATTGCAATACTACGTATTCTACAGAACAGAAGAATATATACAACAAATTATACTACAGATTGCAATGCTACGTATTCTACAGAACAGAAGAATATATAAAACAAATTATACTACAGATTGCAATGCTACGTATTCTACAGAACAGAAGAATATATACAACAAACTATACTGCAGATTGCAATACTACGTATTCTACAGAACAGAAGAATATATAAAACAAATTATACTGCAGATTGCAATACTACGTATTCTACAGAACAGAAGAATATATAAAACAAATTATACTGCAGATTGCAATACTACGTATTCTACAGAACAGAAGAATATATACAACAAACTATACTGCAGATTGCAATACTACGTATTCTACAGAACAGAAGAATATATACAACAAATTATACTACAGATTGCAATGCTACGTATTCTACAGAACAGAAGAATATATAAAACAAATTATACTACAGATTGCAATGCTACGTATTCTACAGAACAGAAGAATATATACAACAAACTATACTGCAGATTGCAATACTACGTATTCTACAGAACAGAAGAATATATACAACAAATTATACTGCAGATTGCAATACTACGTATTCTACAGAACAGAAGAATATATACAACAAACTATACTGCAGATTGCAATACCACGTATTCTGCAGAACAGAAGAATATATAAAACAAATTATACTGCAGATTGCAATACTACGTATTCTACAGAACAGAAGAATATATACAACAAACTATACTGCAGATTGCAATACCACGTATTCTGCAGAACAGAAGAATATATAAAACAAATTATACTGCAGATTGCAATACTACGTATTCTACAGAACAGAAGAATATATACAACAAACTATACTGCAGATTGCAATACTACGTATTCTACAGAACAGAAGAATATATAAAACAAATTATACTGCAGATTGCAATACTACGTATTCTACAGAACAGAAGAATATATACAACAAACTATACTGCAGATCGCGATACTACGTATTCTACAGAACAGAAGAATATATAAAACAAATTATACTGCAGATTGCAATACTACGTATTCTACAGAACAGAAGAATATATACAACAAACTATACTGCAGATTGCAATACCACGTATTCTGCAGAACAGAAGAATATATAAAACAAACATTTTGTATTCAAATCTCATGTGCGGAAGCGAAATTATCGACGATGGGCCTAAAATATCATGCTTGTGGATATCATGCTAGGTGTAAAAAATCTATGAATCACTCTTAACGAAACTTTTCTTCGGTTTTTATTTTATTTATGGATTCAAATGTCTACCTGGTTATCGGTTTTAATGATATCTCTTGCTGCGAGGGAATTTTCCTTCATAGAGATTGCCATCTTGATCATCTCTTCAGCCACTTTTTCTTGCATGTCGTGGTGTTGTTTAATAATGTGACTGATATTATCTTTCGTGGTAGAAGATTCGTGCACTCTTTAAACAAAAAAAAACAACACAGGGTGGCACTCTTTTAATAGAATCAAATTAAAGAAAATTAAAGGACTTTTAATAAAAGTTTTCGAGCTTTCTTAAAAAATGAGGAGATTTTCATACTTTTCCGCAGAAATTGAGAATACGTGAGATGTAGACTTTCTGTGTATTTTTCCATATAAAAAAATCGAGGAGATTGTTCTACTTTTAAAGGAGGTTTTATGAGTTTTGAGGAGACTTCAAAATAGAGGAGTTATGAGGAGTGTGGTAGCCCTACAATAACAAAGTAACAGTTACTTGAAACGAACAACAATTCAACATACCTTCTCTTCCGAAGCACATCTTCATCACCTGAAACATACAAGTAGTAGTCGAGCATCCCCTGAAACATATTTATCAACAACAACAAAGTAGTAAACAAAATCTCACCAAAAAGCTGCTGGCGCAATTCTTTTTGATGTTTTCCTTTGACCTGCAAATGCAGTTCTTTAGTGTGTGATCCGCAAGTTTGCTCGCCACTGATAACTGTTGAGGGGAGTAAGTGATGACACAATAAAGTGCGTTCTAAAGGATCATCCTGTACAGAAAAGAATTAAAATATATATAACCCTTTCTAACAGTCTCGTTTTCAAATCGAGGTTTATACTAACCACTTCGTCAGCTTTCACGATACCTTTCAGAAATTCCACTTTACGTTCATAATCACGCACCACATCTGTCGTTGGGCTGAAATAAAAATTAGCTTACTATACAACTATAAAAATAAAACTAACTATAAAAAGGTTTTACACAAATTTTACAAAGTTGTCATGTCATCTTACGTCTAGTATCCATTATTAACACAAAATATAACGAACAGATCCATCGAAAAAAAAGCGAGAAAGTTGTCGTTGTGTTATCTTACTGTAGTATCCACCATAACACGAAAAGAACGCACAATTTGGGAAAATTAGGAGGTGTATAAAAAACACATTGTAGATTAAAATATTCGCGAAAAAAGGCGGTTCTTAAATGTGCTGTAATAATTATTTGTCATGTCATGGCGTATGAAAGTGATTGGTTGAGAAATATTGCATCAACCAAGCAGGAAATTCAAAATAGTGTCGCTATCGATTAAAATTTTACATATGCAGCCAGTGACATTACGAGAAACATACAATTTATTTAAAACGAGGCTACACAAGTATAATACTCACGGATTATTTTGATCTTTTTTTAATGCTTCGATTTCTTTATCAAGATGTTTCAAATACTAAGGGGAGAAAACATCATCAAATAATAATTTCTACAAAGCTCTCGAAAGAAAAACACAAGACAATAGAAGATACCTTAGCAAGTCGCCAGTCGATTTTACACTCGTTGTGTTGACAGTCAGATGCCATTACTTCACATTGTGCTAACAAACGACGAATATTGATTTCCGATTTGGATGATTTTCCCATTTTGTGTTTTTGTTTTTAATTTCTGTATTTTTATAAAAAATAAAGATATAGGTAATGTTGAAATCATAGCAGGGTTGTTACAAAATGTCTCTCAAATTTTAGGACTGAATAATCGACTTCTTAAGCATGCATATTCTTTAATGCCTCTTGTCAAAACTTAAAACAATGAAACCAATAAGAATGATTTCCAACTCTTCTAGATAATCCAACAAAATCGAAATACAACAAACTATACTGGATAACAAGAACTACAAGTAAACAGACATTATTTCACAATTCGCCAGTCAAAAAAAAAGGCAACAAACTTATTGGACAGTATTTTAGGGGAAAATCGGTTTTCAGATATTATAGGACAATTTAGGGAAATAATATTTTTGGGGGGTTGGTGGCAATCATAAATACATACGGAATGGCAAACGACAAAGTTGTTAAACGATCATTTTCACACTAGTTACAAAATCACAACGTTAATAAATCGTTATCACAACGTTAATAAATCGTTATCACAACATTAATAAATCGTTATCACAACATTAATAAATCGTTATCACAACATTAATAAATCGTTATCACAACATTAATAAATCGATATCACAACGTTAATAAATCGTTATCAGAACGTTAATAAATCGTTATCACAACATTAATAAATCGTTATCACAACGTTAATAAATCGTTATCACAACGTTAATGAATCGTTATCACAACGTTAATAAATCGATATCACAACGTTAATAAATCGTTATCACAACGTTAATAAATCGATAACACAACGTTAATAAATCGTTATCACAACGTTAATAAATCGTTATCACAACGTTAATAAATCGTTATCACAACGTTAATAAATCGATATCACAACGTTAATAAATCGTTATCACAACGTTAATAAATATCACAACGTTAATAAATCGTTATCACAACGTTAATAAATCGATATCACAACGTTAATAAATATCACAACGTTAATAAATCGTTATCACAACGTTAATAAATCGATATCACAACGTTAATAAATCGATATCAGTTTGAAGTTGCGCCTCCAATTTCATCTAAAAAAAATTAGTAAATTTTACAAAAAAACAACTCGTTGTCGCATTAGCGTAGCTCGCTGTCACACGTAAAAATTGTATTTTAAAACTAATGGAACCTTTAAAAATATTAAGAGTTTCACAGAGGGGAAATCTTCAATTACACCGTTGACAGAAAACGTACCAATTGTCTCTTTGCTTCCTCTATCTTTACTTTTGCCAGATTGACATCCTAAAAAAAGAACTAATCGTTTCAATTGAAGATATCTTAAAATCTATTAGATATATGGTAATGTAACTTTGACCCTTTTTTACAAAGTCAAAGAACATTTTGGCACCAAAAATATTTCCGGTCATATGATTGAAAAGCTGCAAAAGTGGTCAAAAAAGTATGCCTTTTTGAGATTTAAATTACAAAAAAATGTATAAAGAACAAATTTTAATATTTTTTGTTGAAAAGATAACTACAACATTTATCTCCCATATCATATTCTGCACCATCAATAGTAACTTATTTAAGTTTTGAAGAACTTTTCTGATGTTATTCTTTCACATCAATAGATTTTGATTCTTCTATTTACGCAAAACATTATGGAAATATAAAAAGCCGTCGAGCAGCGACCAGGGTAAGAGGACAGGGTTTAATGACTTGACACTCACTCTTGATGGTAAGTTATCACTTCCCTAGCAGGGTTCCCACTCCTTTTTCAAAACAAAATTTGAGAAGATTTGAGGACTTTTGAGGAGATTTTTGTGGTTTTTGAGGAGCTTTTGTTAACAAAAAAACTTGCACTCGTATTAATAAAATCACCAAATTCTTGTTCTTTTTCTTTAGCAGATTTCCGAAAAGCACTGGATTGGGCTAGGAGTGATTTCATTTCATCTAGAGTGTTCAATTTTCTGTTTGTAAAAATTGACTTCTTTTCTTCATTTATTCATTCATTGCTCTTCTAGCGAGTATGATATCTTTGGCGGGCCGATCTGACATGTCGACAAGAGATGGTGTAATGTTTATTGTATTGTTGTATTTTATTATTATGTGGTAACACAGAATTTGCAATCATGTAATCGTTGACAACTCGTTGTGCAATCAAACCGATTTCTGACAGATTATCAACTAACAAATTTTCATTAACACCAAAGCCACGCTCAACAGAAGCTTGTCCGAGTGACTATGTAAGGATGGTTTTAATAACTACTGCTAAATTTTGTTTTTATCAAGGAATTACCAATAAAATTCATCAAGCCAAGTAGAATCACTTGGCTTGTCAAACTGCAAAAAATCATCTTTGTTATGACGTACTGCATTTTTAATAAACTCAATGAACTCCTTCTTTCCATCTTATATAAAAAATAACCAACATGTCAAAAAAAATTTAAGGAGATATGAGAAGAAAACCTAAATTTAAAAAAAAATTTGAGAAGAAAACCTAAATTTAAAAAAAATTGAGGACATTTAAGGAGAATTGAGGAGACCTTTTGAATTTGAGGAGATTTGAGGATTTATAAAGAGGCGTAGGAACCCTGCGTAGGGAATATTGAAAATGCAAAATTAACTCTTAACGAAAAGATCACGTCTGCATTTTCTTAGTGCTACCAATTGCAAAAATTTGTTCCTCATTTTAGAGTGTGACAAACATACGCACCGGAGGGAGGCTTCTGTAGGTCTTATATTTCGAAAGAAGTGGTTGCACTTCAGATTTCAGTTCTTTCACCTCCTGCATGAAATCACAATAACATGTGTTACTAAACAATAATAGTACAATAGCCATGACAAAACAAAACTTCTTACTTGAGCTAAACGAAGGAGGGTTTCATGCGTGAAGTGAGCATCACTCTCCACCTAAATATAATTATGTTAACAGTGAGGTGAATGTTGACGTCAAAAATGACGATGTCTATAAAACAACAGATACCTCCGACGCAATTATCTGGCTGGCATAATTATCTGCCTTGTTTCTAAGGTTAATTGTATCTTTTCTCCTCTTTTCAGCAATTGATTCGTCAATCGTGTGTTCTTCTTCATACTTTGTGCTAGATCTTAAACAAAACAAACAAATGAGCAAAGGCAGTCATAATAAATAACTCTCTGTGATCAACAGAATGTCATCCGAAGTTAAAGATAATATGTTTGCCAATGTTGTTATTGTATTGAGATAATGTATTACCCTTGCACGCATAACTTGTTTTGGTACTACTGTGATATGTTATTTCAATAGATGCATGTTTTGGATATGGAAAAGACACTATCATAAAAAGTTACAGATACAAAACCAAAACCAATTCTAACAAAATAACAAAGAGCTAATAATTTTATCCAAAAAATGTCACGTAAACTAATTATTCTCAGCGGTGGAGAGCACCTGGCCAGTAATCTATGCGAACAAAATATTAATGTTGGTGTCATGTTACGTTCATTCACAAAAACATTTTGGCAGAAATTTCGCAACAAGTTCTCGTTTTTCAAGAAAACAATGACTTTGTTTAACCAAAAATTCCTGACCTTTAGAATTCCATTTGGGTAATTTTATTCGACAATTAATTATGTTAGTTTGGTGGTTAATCAATATGTGCCACACAAAAAGAATTAAGATGAACTTCAAAAAAGTTTGTTTAACGAATTGTCACAAAATGTTTTATGAAACTTTTATTGGAGGAGATGCGATTGCTACCCAACATGAAATAAATTTCTCAGCACATTATCCTTGTTAACATAACATCTATCAATACTTACTTGTGTTACACCAAATGTGAATTATCATTTAGGAAACCTGTAGTTGTTTTTTCTCAAAAAACAGAATACACTGGAA
This sequence comes from Hydractinia echinata, assembly GCA_030067915.1. Classification (NCBI taxonomy): domain Eukaryota; kingdom Metazoa; phylum Cnidaria; class Hydrozoa; order Anthoathecata; family Hydractiniidae; genus Hydractinia; species Hydractinia echinata. The sequence continues at coordinate 169,911 of JASGCC010000249.1, read as the reverse complement.
AACTAAAATCTTTTGTACCTTTACACAGGATAAAAAGTTTTTATGGAGATAAAAAAGTACCTCTTAACATTGTTTACATTCTGAAGAGAAGCATCCATTTGTGAGACAAGCTTATTGACTTCATCTTCTTTCTTCGCTGCAAGATTTTCAATATTCTGGATGTCATCTGCCAAATTACTCATTGCTAAAAGATAACTAGAAAATAAAAAAACATTATAATTTAACCAAAAGAAAAATCAGAAGAGGAATTGAAACAACCACTACCTTGATTTATGAGTATCTTTTATGTCAAGCAGCAAGGCAACATCAGCTAATGTTTTCACACTTGATTTGCCAGCATTGGATAAGGTGGGTATGGATAGCCCAACAGCATTCAGCATGGTGTTAATTCGTTCGCCTAAAACATAAATTTCATACTTCTATATATGCTTGCCTGTTTATTTTATTTTCATAACATCATGGCATGAAGATGAAACAAGAAGTACTGCACACTGCTACCATTGGGTCTAAAGATACTACAAAAACATTTAAGAAATAAATATCTATCAGTCATTTTTGTAGATCCACTTTTAGAATATAGCACAAAAAAATGCAAAACATAGGTAATAAAAACTTCCCAAATAGCATTGCCGATAGACAATCTGGTCATCTGAAATATTGTTCTATCTAATAAAACGTGGTTGACTTACAAGCCTACCAAGCTAGCATGGCAGGCTAAAGTTATTTTATTTTTGAGAAATAATCCACCCCTGATCTAGCATAAAATAAATTCTTGTCTTGGCCAGGTCATGTACGATATATATATATATCCAACTTGAAGTAATAAAGTAGCCCAGAGTCTAATATACAGAGAAATTTGAAAATTTTGTACAAGGGCTTTAAAACTATGCAGGGCGTTAAATGGCATTCTTTACAAAGGAATGAAAGAAGGCGTAGAACCGGATTTCAAATTTTTTAAGGTATCTGCGTTTGAGAGCAAAAGATTTCTGCTGAACATTGCAAAAGAGTGTTTGAAGTATAATATTCCTATAAACTTTCATGTCAAAATAAACTTTCCAATTATTAAAGCATGAAAAATTCATTGAGAAATTTCCCCCTCCCTCTTGGATATTTAGACACAGTGAAGTATGTTTTTTTAAATATGTGGCTACATATTTTGACTGGCTTTTACAAAAAACCGATGAATGTCAAAAAACAATAACAAAACAATAAAAATAAGCACACATATGATGTTGCATGTAGCCCCCTTCCATGAAAGTTTACACAAAATGTGAGAAAAAATATACTCTATGAGCATAAAAATGTATGCACCCTAATCCTAAAAATTTTAGTGAGTCTTTGTGACTTGTTAGCTACATCTTCTATAATTCATGCTTAAAACAGATCCCTAAGAAGGAAGGACAATGGACAAGATCCATCATATAAATTTTAAAGATGTCAGTAAAATACTTCAGTATACTGCACACTGCCTTTTACCAAAAAAATAAATCTAAAAATGTCAAAATGTTCGTTTGCAAGGTGTAAGTCCTAATTTAACAAAAATGTTCTTAAAATCTTACACAAAATGTGAAATGTCAAATTGCAAGGTGTAAAATCTAGTTCATCATCATCATCATTCCGGCTTAACGTCCGTTTTCCATGCTAGCATGGGTTGGACGGGGTATATTAATGACCCTCTTCCAATCTGATCTAGACTGTGTTAGATCTAAACTCAACTTCCTCTATCAAGTCTGTCCTTATAACCTCCTGCCAAGTCTTTCTCGGTCTGCCTCTGGGCTTTGCCCCAGGAACTATCAAGTCTCTACACTTTCTTACCCAATTATCCTCCTCCATTCTTTCCAAGTGCCCCAGCCAATTCAATCTTCTATCTGGATAACATCTTTAATTCTACGGATACTTAGCCTGCTTCTTAGCTCATCTGAACTCTTTCTGTCTCTCAGACTGGCGTTACACATCCACCTAACCATTCTCATATCATTCCTTTCTAAACGGTCAAGATCTTCCTGCTTCACTGCCCATGTCTCACTACCGTACAACATAACACTTCTTACACAGGCCTCATACAACCTACCTTTTACCTCAATTGACAAGACTCTGCTAGTCAACAAAGGAAGTAATCTCTGAACTTTTTCCAAGCAGAACCTATCCTGCAAGTAACACTTCTTCCAACACCCCCTTCACTGCCCAACATATCACCTAAGTAACAGAAGTTCTCAACTATCTCTAACGAGCCACTGTTGTACATCATTAAAGCTGGAAATACTTCATTCTCTATAATCTCACCTTGCAACGCTTGCATACAAACTGAATGTCAGCTCTTAACCTTCCACCAATACTACTGCACTTCTTATGTACCCAATGCTTGCAAGTCTGACAAAAAATTGAGTTACTACCAACCCCTTTCCTGCAAAATCCACAAGGCCACTCCACAAGGCCACTTTCCAACTATAAGGTCACACTTGGCTGCAATGCTACTAATCATGACTTTAGACTTTGCTGTGTTCACCCTTAGCCCTTTCTCTTCTAGTCCTTTCTTCCACTTCTCAAACTTTTCAACTAATTCTTCCATCGACTCTGCTATGAGAATCAAATCATCTGCATACAATAACTCCCATGGACAACATGTTCTGAACTCCATCGACAGCGCTTCTAAGACTAGAACAAGCAACAAAGGACTAAGTACAGAACCCTGATGTACACCAACATTTACACTAAATTCATCACTAAGTGAATCGTTAATCCTGACACGACTTCTAGCATTGCTGTACATAGACTGTACCATCGTAACTAGCCACTCATCCACACCTAATTTTCTCATAGCCCACCAAATAACTTTACGTGGCACTCTATCAAAAGCTTTCTCTAAATCTACAAAGGCAAAATAGAGATTCTTTCTCTTTCCTAAATACTTTTCCTAAAGCTGTCTGAGTAAAAATATTGCATCTGTAGTGCCACGCCCTGGAACAAAACCAAATTGCATTTTATCTATATCAATTCTTTCTCTAAGTAACTTATCAATCACTCTTTCAATAACTTTCATTACTTGATCAACCAGCTTCAAACCTCTATAGTTACCTCTTTCTAATGCATCACCCTTGCCCTTGAAACAATTCACTATTACACTCGACTGCCACTCACTCGGAATAGCACCATCCTTTATAATCTGATTAGCAAGACTTGTAATAAGCTCAACTCCAATATATCCAGATGCTTTTACAATCTCTGCAACAATACCTGATACTCCTGCAGCCTTGCCAATCTTCAATTTCCTAATAGCCTCCACTACCCATTCTGTCTTGATCTGCATAGTTGGCCCTTCTACAACATCATCATCAGACAAATTATCCTCATCCCAATCAAACTCAGTGTTAAGCAACCTGATAATAATTCTTCCAAGCTACCCTTTTCTCCTCCTCTGTGCTAGCCAAAACACCTTCATCATTACGTATACACTTCTCACCTACAACATCTTGATTAGTTGATGAAAGTTATAACAATGCCAACCACAACATTGACTACAACAACACCAATACACACAAAACGACAGTAACAACACCACAGTTACAACACCGACAGTCACTACATGGATAATAACAATGTCAGAAAAAATGCATCTAAAATATGTACATATTAAAATTAACTACTTAGCTGGGATAGAACTACCAATGTAAATGCATAAAATTGGCTATTTTAGCTAGCATAAAATCAGCAACATAGGTAGCATAGAAAAATTCAGATATATACAGATTTTTCTATAGCTATCAAAAACCAAGAACCAAAAAGTTTACAGTACTTCTTATTTAATTTCCCGATATGTATAGCCAAAAAAATAAATCTAAAAATGTCAAAATGTTCGTATAATGTTTGCAAGGTGTAATTCCTAATTTAACAATGTTATGTTGAAAATCCTTAGTATTGTAATCTGAAATGTCAAAAAGGAGGCCTGCAAGAGTTAGCACAAATCAACAAAAATAAGTTCTTTAAATATTGTCCTTCCCCTAAAAGCTTATACAAAAATATCAAAAAGCCATATAGTTTTGGTCACAGGACTAGTAGCATACACCACTTTGGTTTTCCCACAAACCATGCCAGGTTTTGACGCCTCTTAAATGACTCTGATCAGTTGCTAAAAGAACATTTTAGACACAATAAAAACTTAAGACGTCTAGATGTAGCCACTACGTTTGTGCACATTTAAAGCAGTTAAATAAGGAGACCAGCGATATTTTTGAAAAAATAATTTTTTGAGGAAACAATTTTAAAAATGTGATGGTTTATAAGAATATCAAAATTCAAACAGGGCCTGGTCATTATTTCATTTCTCTATTGTTTTGATTTATTTCTATTTTTCTAAACAAAAGGCCTTTTTTTTTACCTGGAATACCAGCAAACAAACCAGTTTCTTATAAAAGTATGATACATTATAACCAAAATAAACAAAAGGCCAGCGGTGATAAGAATATGCTTTATAGGCATACCAAGCTGGAATTTTTGGTTAAACACAATAGGTCTATTTTTTAAACAACAGAGAAATAGGAATAATGACTAGCCTGGTTAAAATTTTGATATTCTCAAACATAAAGCAAGTAATAAATTTCAAATTAAATATATACGCCAAGTTAATTTAAGACTTTAATACACCCAGTCAATGACCTGGACGTTGTGTTCAGTATTTTAAAGAAAAAATTAACACTTCGCGCTCGCAAAATGTTCATCCACATGCGAACGGATTGTCCGTTGTCAGACACTGCCATCATTAATCAACGCAAAAATAAATTCATGTTGTTCAGGTATATTTTTTTACAATTAAGTAAAAATACCTTTTGCAAAACTAAAGTAATGTTAATGTATACTTTCAGAAGCTTGTAATCCATTCACGGCAACTTTTGCACCACAAGCAATAATATTTATTAAATTTATACGTTTTAAAAAAGTTCTGCACGTTAATTTACTTGTCTCTTCGCTAATCTGCCCAAATTGTTGTTTCTATTTTCTTCACAACAGAATCGTTATTCTTTTTGCTGAGAAAGGCGAATACGCAACCAGACAGTACTTAGAATGCTTTCCCATAGCCTATTTCACAGACGAAAGAAAATTCCCTGAAATACCTCTTTTCCCTTTAAAGTTTACGGTGCTGTGATAAAAAATGTTATACTACGAAGATCAAAATTATTTTGCTCAAATAAATGCAATAGTGGTAAAAAAATAATGTTTTATATTGACTAACACATTAGCCCAAAAGAGAAAAGACCGAAAAAGATAAAGGTTAGCAACTTCAATTAAATATTAAATATTCAGAAATTAGTAGTCACGATAGCCCAGTTGGTTAGCGCTGTTCTGCAATGTTTTGCTGCCGTGCTGGTTCGAATTTCGCTAGGAGACATTTTTCTAAAATAAATTTTTCTCAGAATAAATCAGGGACTCTGGACCAAACCACGAAATGACAAGTAACAAGCATTGAACTTTTGATGTTAACCCTATTCGGTCCGGGGTTTTTCGAACATACTATGACCGGGGGGTGCTGGAATCCGCCCCCCCTCAATAACTTTTCATAGGGTTGTTCAAATTGAATCAAATTTGGCACGCTTATAGTACGTCATAAAAGGAACAAAATGGCAGCAATAAATTTTTGCTTGCGTCAGCACATTTTCTGTGAACTCATCAGAAGCTTGAAATTTGTTAAAAATGCCACTATCTGCTTAAAACTTAATTACTTTTGTTCTAGAGCGAATTTTTGCATTCTGTTTGAAGTTTCTGAAAGCTAAATAAAGGTTATTTAACATATTTTCCGGTTTTTACGTGGATTGCATAAAAAAATGCTAAAAATTGCCTGAAAATCCGGTTTTTTCCGATTTTCGGGTAAAATCTGAAAAAATCGGGAAATCGGATTAATCACGTGTCCAAATTATGCAAAATGATTCTTCTTAATAAAATAAAGTTGTGTTGCAAGTTTCAAGTTCTAAGGATAATCCTAACAGAAGTTATTAATTTTCCCCATTATAAGGATTTCATAGAGATTTTTAGGGGTAGTTTCGAGTAATGGCCAATATTAAAACCTCTGAAGGGTATGGGACCTAAAAATTTGGCATGCAGGTGTCTTATAGATAAATATTAAAACTCAGTAGGTTTCAAAGCCATATAATATAGCAATAAGGAGTTATTAAATCGGAATATGCCGTAACAAAAGCGGAATCCGCCCCCCCCCACCCCCGGACCGAATAGGGTTAATGTATAGAATATCCTTGAAAAACTAAAGTCATGCGGTGATAAGTGTGTTAGAGGATCCCATTTGTGTTTGGTAGGAAAGACATACTCTGATACTCGCAATAGGCTGAAAAATGCCGTTATTATTAAGCAACCCCACATAGCCTCATTGTAGTTCGAAAATTGGCTATCTTCTAAAAATAACAAAATCTCTGATAGAAGAGCCAGGGTGATTGGTGGACGAAGTACAGGTATGTTAGGCAAACTTCTTTGTATACCATGCGTAGTGTATCTTAGTCTATTTATATTTATGATATGACCATTATTAATGCTCTCATATTGGACTCCAGCAAGATAAATTTTAATAGTTTTGTATTTAACCGTTGACGCAAAATAGGTAGCAAAGAGTTGTAAAGGTAATTCCTGAAATGGAAATAAAGGTGTTGACATTTTATAGCAGAATCTTTTGTATGCATGGAAACCAGAGCAATGAGTTAACCTGGTGTTTGCTGAAAGTGCTGAATTTAAGTAAAATTTCAATCCGCCAGTAAAAGTTCTGACATTGCTGGACGAAGTGGTGTGGGTTCTGGACACAACTCTTAAAATTTTGAGACCTGCAAACGGGAAAGCAAATCAGCATAAAATTTCTCACACCTATGACATGATGGATTAGCAAGTTAGTGTTATTTTGAGCATTAAAGGAGAACAATTTTCTAATGAACCTCATAATATGCTTACATTTACACAAACCTGTGCTTTAAACATGCACCATTGCATCATTGTCTGTGAACTAGACAACCTCCTTATCCTTCCACTCCCAAGAACTCACACCTTAATTTTATGTCCTTTCGTAATTCGGAAGTTAATAGTGGTAGAAACTTAACAAGCTTATCTGAGGCTAAAGGAACACCAATTGCTGAAAAGACATCTTTAATTACTTGTAATGTTGTTAGCCATGCCTCCTTAGTTCTCTCTGCTGTTATAAAATCGTAATGTAATAGATTTCTTATAAAGGCAAGATAGTGAAGGATCCAATCCAACAAGTCCGCAAACGTATTAAAGGTAAATGGTGAAGAACGACCTACAAAGGAAAGAACAATATCAAAGAAATACCAGCCCTGTATAACCAAAAGGTTCAAGTCCTGAGCACAACCTAAAAGCATATTTAATATCCAACTTAGCTAAGAAACAATGCCGGCCTAAACAGATAACCATGCTGACAGCGTCATTAAAAGAAGAATACAAAACCAAGTATTGTGAAATCCCATCATTAACTGAACACCCCTTCGGAGATGATAAATCTAACACAACCCTTACTGTGCCATCCTTTTTTACAGCAGCACCTAGAGGGAAACAACGGAAGTTACATAGTGGGGGATATGAAAAATGACCAAACGGTATGTCCACGGTTTAGTTCCTTAAGAATAGCCCCCTCAACCTTCACCATGTGAGTCTCAGAAAATTGGATTTTTATATTACTAGAAGTGAGATAACCACAATAATAACCCATCTGAAATCCATGCTTAAAACCAGATACAATGAAGTCGACTAAGGCCCTGTTAGGATAAGTAGACAAAATACTTTCCACAACATTGACTTTTATAGGTGTTGACACTAAGCTCTTAGCCATGAAAAAGTTATTGGGAACCTTGTTGAGGGGCCCTGGGTGGGCAATTGATGGCTGAGTGATTTTGGTAGCAGCAAGGAGACGTTTTTCTAACTGAGTTATCAAAGTCTGGTATGTAATCATCTCATGGCAAAGATGTGGTAAAAAAGGCAACACACACCTGACATAATTGCTCCATGCTAAGCACAAGGACTTAAATTCCTTTACGCGTGACTTACCCGTGGTCTTTCTTATAAGGGAGACACTGGGACAACCTTCCACCGCTTTTACATTCAGGTCAAACTCAACAATGTCATTCATCGGAATAGATGAGGCCAGAGCGGTATTAGGCATGGGAAGAAAAAGCAGGTCGAAGTTAACATACTCACACTTTTTAATTATTTCTAAGACCCTTTTGGGCACAGGAGGGGTAGGCAGAATAGAGGAGAAATTACTGTGCACAGCATCAACAGTGGCCTCGCACTTAGCAGCATTCCCAGTTTCAACTTCAGGAAGAATCACAATAGGGTTGCCATTATGATTTGATTGTTGTTCTAGCGTACTGGCTCCCAAGACACAAGAGGGAAATGGCGGCTGAGGTTGTGGGTCAGTAAAAGATGAGGGCTATATTTGTGTTCTTGTGGCGCAAATACATTGAACCTTTGATTTCGTTTCTAAGGAATTCCACTAAATTGTTTTTGAAGCTGTCTGCATCAAAATTTGTGGTAACAGATTTAACTGTTCTATTACTCGTAGCCAAATGTTTAGTTTCAAACGAACGTTTTTTTTAACTTTTTTGTTTTGGGTGTTGAGGGGTTTTCCTCATCCTGGAGGTCAAAGATATGCTTGACTCCAAATCCAGGTTATCCATGGAGTTATTCTGGTTTTCTCTTCCTACATGATGTTGGGCGGCTTCAGAAGAACAAGGCTGCTGAACAGCAAAATCGGCTTATTATTAAAAGAGTTAGAGGTAAGGGTAAGTGTTTCTTTTCCAAGCTTCAGCCATTGTTCGTCTGTGCACATTTTTGGGTCTACATTATGTATTTTGTGAATAACAGACTCCTTACCATGTTTTTTGTGTGGGGTACCACCATTTGTTTGTCTTAGTCCCATCTTGTTTATTTAAATTTCACAAAACAAACTGATATGGTCAGCAATAGATAACACAGTTCAAACTGTAACTAAAACTGAAGCTGTAGCTAACTGTAAGCTTAAGGTAAATCTCAAGAACTTGTACAGTGTGAGGTGTTGGGGTTTTTATATGCAGCTTTTATTAATCAAGACCTGAGTAGGGTCCAGTTCCTTTGCAGGCAAGTGAGATTGATAGCCCTGGCAACCTTTAAGATCAGGTCTATAGGTACAAACCATCCCCCACTGTGCAAGACTCCACCAGACATTCTCAATGACCAAGGTAAACCTAATGTATATACTAACCCTAAGTGTGAAAGATCAGTATTTCTGTCACCACAATTAACATAGCAAAACTTGCAGTTTAGCTCCATTTAGTATAAGTAAAACTGCACATTATCTTACCAAATGTTGCAAAGATTCGAATGGGACTTAAACCAACGACCTTTTACTTGTCGAGTGATTGCTTCACTGACTGGGCTATTAATCCGATGCTTCCCCTAGTACATCTAGACAAGGCGAGGTTACTACCTACTTGCGATATACCACGAGGGAGAGGCATATGTCCTACTTTCGACATAACGTACCAGCAAGATATCACTGAATTATGTGCAAACCATCAATCAAATTTGTCGCACTTACTACAGCAAGACAAAACTTACTAGTGAACTGTGTTTGCTCGTGCTATCTCGCATGTTTTAAATACACATCTGTTGTGTTGTAAAACTTGTAAGAGGTGTTATCATATACTTTGAGTTTTTCTCGCAACTTGATTGGCTAATCTGCGCGAAATATATGCTGTATTTTGTTTTTCAACCGAGAAACGAGTGCAATTTTTACTTATACAGAGTGCAAAAAGCTTATATTCTTCCTTTGATTGGCTGATTTAGCGTGCAAAAAGCTTATATTTTTCCCTTGATTGGTTGAAAATTCGTAGAAAAAGCTTATTATGTTCTTAAAAACGAAAACTTGTCGGTGAATTTATTTTCACAAATATACATTTTAGGATTCGAAAATTTTCTTTTGTTTCAACAGTCATTAAATAGTCATTAATCATAGAGCACGCGCTCTCCACCAGGGATTAAAAATAATTGAATTATATCAGTCAACTCAAAAGAATTATATAATAGCATGACGATGGAGTTCTGTGTTATTTGGCTTCACAATGATAATTTATTCTTTTAAAAATTTGTAGCTTTTATTTCCATTCAAATTCTTTCACGCGTGACATGAACATAATTTGTTATAATGATCTAAATCGCACGTGACTTCATAAATTCAAATAATTTATAAGTTCATGAATATAAATGAAATAAATTACCCTGCAGTGATTTTATTGGCCCCCATAACAATGCTTGTCAATATGGAACATAATAAAGCAGTGTGGAACCGACTATGTGAAATTAACATGATATAAGACCGAGTATATGATAAACAAGTTATCGCACATGCCCTCGAAAAATATCGGCTGATATTTTTTTTGTTTTTTATGTTCTCGTATATTTCACTCGCCTAAAGGCTCGTGAAATATGTAACGAGAACATAAAAACACTCAAAAAATATTGCCGATATTTTTCTCAGCACTGTGCGATAACTAGTACTTATATTTAATTTCCATCTCATATTTGGAGAAAAAGTGCGAGTGCAACCAACAACCAAACCAAACGATTTTCTCAGGTTTTTCGTAGGTTTGTATTTTTAGCATATTTTTTAAACAAAATGAAAGTGATGAACAAAGAAACACAGGCCGCTTAATAGTAGTTTATGTACATAGATAAATACAAAAATATATAGATGATTAGGTCAAATTAAAAGTGCCAATCAAACATAAAAAGAAGACATTGCAGGGGAAAAAAAGGGTACGCACACACAACACTGTGAGAAGTATGAAACGAAACATAAAAATTTATAATTTGAAACCTATGAAATATCAAAAAACTACAGAAAAAAAAGTTCCAATTACGAACTCTGTAATTTAAGACCAGTGCTTTACTACGCAGATTTTTTTGACCCCTGAAAATATTGACTTGACTGGTCATTATAAATTCTCAGCGGTAACGGTGACCACCGGGAATAAATGTGATGAAATTTAAATACCGTCATTGGATATTTTGTAACCTACTGGCATAGAGGTATGGGGACTTTTTTATGACATCCTTAAGGACGAAGCATTCTAATAATTTTTGCAAAATTTGTTAACCCTTTGCCTGTAGAACGTAAAACAATGCATACATATAGAACCCTAATGTTAACCGCAGCCACTGTAATTAAATGTTGGCAAATAACTACTGTCGCAATTACCACACTTAGAATACTGTGGGAGTTTTGTAACTCACATAGTAACTGAACTGTTAGAATGTTAAATCCTGGAACAAAATATGAGAAAGTGGTGAAAAAAGTTTTCAAATAAACTATCTATGACTCTCAATTACATTTCCTTACAGGACAGTGGTCTTTTTTGCAGTGAAAAGAAAGCTTTTTCTCCTTGCTAATAAAAATACAAGATGCAAGATGCAGATGCAGAAGCTGCATAAACTAACTCGCTATTAAAAAGGTGCAACTAAAATACATTCACAATCGTGACACACCCAATTCTGTTGTTTAATTTACATTTGGGAAAACCAAAGTGGTGTATGCTACTTGGCCTGTGACCACAAACCATGCTAGGTTTTGAAGCCTCTTAAATGACTCTGGTAAGTTGATAAAAGAAAATTTTGGACCCAATAAAAACTTAAAATGTCTAGATGTAGTAACTAAGTTTGTGGACAGTTAAAACAGTTAAATGGGGTGACCAGCGATATTTAAAAAAAATAATTTTCTGAGGAAACAATTTCAAAAATGTGATGGTTAACGCTACACACGCTTTTTTTTATAAGAATATCAAAAATTCAAACCGGGCCTAGTCATTATTCATTTCGGACATAGTTGGTTAGTTAGATAGTTAGGAGTTGGAAAGCAAGCGAGATAGTAATAATATGGCGTATAAAAGTTGCTTTTTGCCAAAACTGTAATCCTGTTATCACCGATATCATCAGTAACAGTAATGGTTTTGTGTTGATATTATAATGGAGATATTAAAGAAGATGATGCAAAAACAGGTGCTGCATTGAAAAAAAAGGTACAAAAATGCAGTCTTTATAAACAATAAAAAAAACTTAACTTTTATTTAGAAAATTAATTACATGGTCTCAAAATATTAACATAAAAACTTATTTTCACAATGTCTCCTGTTACTTGTTAGTTTCTGTAAATTTCCACCAACAAAGAAGGCATAATATTTTAACAAATGACCCATTTCCAGTTAATTGGTTTTTGATTGAAACCTGATTTTCTTGTTTGGAAAAATCTTATAAAGGATCTTATCCTAGTACATAATTATATAAAAACATTTCTTCCTTCACTCTATGCTCACATTAAACAGATTATAGTATTTTCCAGGCTATTAATACACGTTAATTTTGGATGTTTTCTAAGAAACATGTTTTTTTTCTGAATGGCTTTTGTCTGCGTTTTCACAAAAAATTTGCTTAAAAGTGAACAACAACATCAATGGATAACTTGAAATTTTAATACTGCCATTAATACAAATTAATACTGCCATTAAACAAATTAATACTGCCATTAATACAAATTAATACAAATTAATACAACAGCGCATATGTTTCTTATGTTTTAAGCCAGTTTTCACAACACACCTTCTCTCAAGAATACAGAAGTTTTTTTCGGCTTTCAATATTTTCATATACTAAGTTGATTGGCTGATAAAATTAATTGATTATCAGGTTAGATGTATATTTCACCTTTTAACACAAATATCAGTAATTTCAAAAAAAATTATAGTTTGTTACTTTTTTTTGTCTTGCACACATTTTTTCAGCCAAATATTATTAGATTCATGATGTATTCTGCTTTCTCCCTTATATAAAATCATAAAAATTAATCTTGCAGAATTAAAAAAATTGTTTGTTCACAGAAAATGTTCTTCATAGAATTCTTCCATTGTGTCAACAAACAAGAAAAAAATCAGATATGATATTTTGGCATGTGTAAGCCTGTATCTCTTATAAGAGTACAGAAACTGTGTTGTGTGTGCGCCTGTCTGTGTGTAACAGGTAACTACACGTGTTCATTTTTCAAAAAATATGACCTATTTGTTAACTACCTAGACGTTACAGCACAACATCGATTCAATCATGTAAATTCATTACGATTAGCAAAGCCATTGCATTGCACTTTTAAGATTAAGGTGTTGGTAGCTGGGGACCACCTGGGATCAAAATAGGACCAATTTCCTATAGCTGGGTCAACTGTTCAGTAAAATCCTGATCCTATACGTTTTCTTGATTAGCATAGAGGCAACGGTAAATAAATTTCTAAAAACATTTTTGTGTGTATGAACAGGTCATTGCTGTAGTCAGCAATATGAGAAAAGTGTTCGTTGATCATATAAATTATTTTTATCAGAAGAAACAAGTAAACAAATTTTAAAATGTGTTTTGTGATCTTGATAGGGGCTTGCTTATGTCATTAAATTCAAGTGACATTTCTTTTTCATTGTTTTCCTGCCTAAGTGGATTTTTCCACAGGTTCATCAACTGAAATTGAATAAAGATTGTTTCGTTGCAGACATTTTGCAGCTCTTCGTCAACAAGATTGCTCTGGGCATAACTTCACGCATTTAGTTGGGCCCATTCTTTTACTCTGGCACATTCCTTTTTATTTTTATGCACTTACATAACATGCGTCTAGTGGTTTGAGTAACAAAATACATTTACGGAGGGGAGACATTTCATTTTTTTACATTTCAATTATTTAAAATTGCTCCCCAGAATTCGGTTTAAACAAGTCTTTAAATAAAATAAAACCATTAACATCAAACTTGTTGAGTCTTGTTAGTGATGTTTACAAACATAAAGATTACCTTCAAGTTTATATTCTTCGCTTTTCCTTTGGATGTCAACACAATGAAATGTGGCCAGTCTGTTCATAGCTTTATTTTGTTCTAAGAAAGCATGTAAAAAAGCTACAGTTTCTTCAGTGACTTCATAAGATGGTATGGAAGAAAAGATTTCTTCAAGCCAACATCTGATCTGTAAAAAAATATATCATAAACAATTAAGAATACATTTTATTACTATCTCCCCTGCAAGGATAGTATTGATTTCCAACTCCTAACTGACTAACTATGTCCCAAATGGTCAATTGCAACGAGGTTTTGTTTGCAAAGTTTTATTTTAGAAAAACGTCTCCTAGGGAAATTCGAACCATCACCGCAGAAAAACAGCGCTAACCAACTGGGCTATCATGACAGAACTAATTTGTGAATATTTAAGGAAAAATTTTTTTACAATGATTGGATAGGAAAAAATCTGATCTTTCTAATGGTGCAAAAATATTTTAAAAAAAATGTATTTAAGTGAGGGTATTTTCCAAAAATGAAAAAAATTGTCATTATTCAGTTTTTTACTATGTGATAAGATCAAATATTTGTTCACACACAATCATCTTGGGTATTAATTTTTACTACTCAAGGTTATAATGATAGCGGCCTCCAAGAGGAGAACGATTTTTGTATGTAGTTGAAAGATTCTTTTGAAGTTTTTCTACAACATTTCCAATAAGAATATACTTTTCAAAGTCATCAGGTTTTTTGTGATTTTTGTTTCTACAATTTGTTTTTGTTTTACCCATACTCGACTGTGTGTGATTGCGAATGTGAGCAAACACGTGCAGCATAAAAAGATGTTAAAAAACCTGTTATCTAATAGTCGTTACCATAGTGACCAATTATTTATGCAGAAGTATAAGAATTCTGTAAAAAACTTTAAACCTCTTTTTCACAGCGTTCATTTTTTAAGAGAGTACTTTGTACGTTTAAAACTTCTTTTACAAAACTATAAAGGCTCTGGGGTGGAGAGCACCTCTAGCGTGGAGAGAAATGTTTGATCTAAAAACGATTTTTTTTATTTCTTGAGTTTGAGTAGAAGGCGAGTTATGATGAGTTTTCCGACGATCAGAGGTTAAAAATTGTGGAAAAAATGTAATACTAAATATCTCCAAACTAGCCGGGAGACCCGGCGTCGAAACGCCGGGTTAAGCCACAAGTAACTGTTGTTGAACGCCTTGAGGAGCGCTTAATAGTAAAAGCAAAATGTGCGACCCGGTGAGGTGGACGCTTTAGTACGGCTAAGCAGTATGTCGCAAATGAAGTGGAGCGCACACACCATTGTAGTGTTGCGACTGTAACATATTTTTCAAAAAATAACTTTCCCGCAACAAAAGCTGAATTAAAACAGAGTTTACAAACCGTTGTTACTCCGTCATAGCAAAAACAATCGGGCAATATTATTTTATATTTTGCGGAATAAGTTTCCGTGAAAGTTCAAAACTTAATCATGAGAGCGTGCCGAGAACGCATAATACCTTTTTCAAAAAAAGCATTACTGCAACTTCGGTTTAAGTTAAAACACAGGAAAAATCCAGTCGTTAACCCATGCAGCTAAAAGAACTCCCTAGTTGGAGCGCTCTAGTACAGGTATTCAGAATATGTAGTGAATCGAGTAAAGCTCACACAACATTTTAGTGTTTCGGTTGTAATGTATTTTTTAAAATATATATATATATAACTTTACTGCAACTTTAGCCGAAATAAAAACACAGTTTACAACCTGTTGTTACCCAGTCATAACAAAAAAAAATTAGTCAATATTATTTTATTTTGCGGAATAAATTTCAGTAAACCTTAACAAATTAATCATGATACCAGGCTGAGCACTTAGTACAGGTAATTGATGTCACACATGCGTTAGTAGTGAAGCCATAATAGCCTTTTCCAAAAAAACTTATCACAACTTCAATTTAAATAAAAAAAACACAAAACACCCTGTTGTTAACACCGGGTTGAACGTTTATTGCAGGTAAAAAAACTTTATCACAACGGTTTAAACAAAAACACAGGAAACAGCCCGTCGTTAACACTGGGCTGAACGCTTAACAGGTGAATCGTGTCATACAAAAGCATAGGGGTAATACCATTTACCAAAAATCCTTATCGCTTCGGTTTAAAAGAAATCTGTGAACAGCCTGGCGTTAACCCGGTTCAGTTTAAAAAAATACTCAGCAATTTTATTTTGCAGAATAAATTTTTAAAACAGTAATAAAAGTGGTCGCTGCCAACTGCATTTAACATAAGAATTAAGAATTGTGTTGCAGCCAAACTGCATTTGGCTACTTTCACTTTTTAGCCAGAGGTAGCTAAAAGGAGCTAGCTAGGTATAGACCCAACTTCAACATAAAAATAAATAACAATATACCAAACTGAATAAAATTTTTAAAAGAATAGGAATAAATAAAGATAGCTATGCCAAAAACTTAAAATTGGTTTGTTTAAGATTTATACGTAGCTAGAAAACGTGATGAAATATTCACCTTAACATGTGAAAGCACACAGAAAATAAATATTCCTATAGGTACAAAGTATTTAGAGAGAAAAGGATCAAAAGGAGACCTACAAACCTCACAACATCACTGCTAAACCAAAAATGACCTTGTAAGTTAAGCATGGGTCCTCCGTCGGCATGCTGAGGCCGCGAAGAACTTGGATTGGTTATTAGTGCCAATCGAGCCTCGTGATTGGTTAATAACGCGTGGGCGGTAAAAACAAAGCCGTAAAAAACGGGGTCTGCCGGGGATCCAAAATAAAGCAGCAGGGCAGGGATTTTCCGTCCGCCTGCGATTGAGATCACGGGGGTTAATTATAATAAATTTAGCGTATTAACATAATGCATTTATTTTAGTCGCTTAATTTATTTTTTTATTAAGGTTAATAAATTATAGTAATTAATTTAACTCAGGAAATAAATTAATTTCTGAAATTTATTTGAATCAACAATACGATTTCCAATTAAACAACCCCCTGTTTTCTAAAAACTCGCGGAAAGATCAAAGGGATATCGGTAACCCTTTTGAACAGACAGACAGACGACGGCTATTATTATAGAGAAGTAAAAAATGTTAAGAAAAAATTTAAAAATCATTTTTAGATTAATGTTTTATGATCCCAAAAAAGCAAACAGCAAACATGAGAACCTAGTAGTTTTGTAAATGGGATCTCATTTGTAGGAGAGGGGTCGTTTTTTATTCGTGTCTATTAAACCTTCAAACTTTATTTTTTCTTAATAATTTTTAAACCATTATATAGGAAATCATAAAAGCTTTCTAAAAATATATACATTGATGCATCGAAATAAAGTTTTGGTGAATTAATAGCATTTTAAAATATCACACCTTTTTTGTATACTCACGCCTTATTATTTAATTGAAGTTGCTAACTTTTATCTTTCGGGTTTTTTTTCTTTTGAGCTGGTGTGTTAATCAATACAAAACATTATTTTTTACCACTGTTGCATTTATTTGAGCAACATAATTTTGATCTTCGTAGTATAACATTTTTTATCACAACACAGTAAACTTCAAAGGGAAAAGACATATGACGAAGAAAGATTAAAAATACGCTTTTTAATAAAGGTGAAGGGAGGAGGATTCAGGGAATTTTATGAGCGAAGCAAAACCCAAGCAATTTTTTACCATAAAAAATAGGCGATTGGAAAGCATTCTAAGTACTGCCTATTTGCCATCTCAGGATTTGATTTTGTTGTGCAGAAAACAGAAACAACAATTTGGGCAGATTAATGAAAAGACAATTAAATTACATGCAGAACTTATTTAAAAACGTATCAATTTAATATTATTGCTTGTGGCGCTAAAGTTTCCGTGAATGAATTACAAGCTTCTGAAAGTATACATTAACATTACTTTAGTTTTGCAAAAGGTATTTTTACCTAATTGTAAAAAAATATACCTTAACAACATGGATTTATGTTTGTGTTGATTAATTCTAACTAGGCTGGTCATTATTCTTATTTCTGTTGTTTCAACAATAGACCTATTATGTTTAATCGAAAATTCCAGCCTGGTATTCTTATAAAGCATATTCTTATAAAAGAAAAAGATTCTCACTTTATTTAAATTTTCCTACCCAACCGTTTTCCTCGTTTTGCTTTTTTTAGCAAGCCATAACAAACACTAGTCTGGATAACCACTGCCGTCCTTTTGTTTATTTTGGTTATAATGTATCACACTTTTATAAGAAGATTATCAGAAAATTATAACAAACCAGTTGTATTTCAGGATAAAAAATAGGCCTATTGTTTATAAAATTAGAGATAAATGAAAAACAATAGAGAAATAAAATAATGACCAGGCCCGGTTGGAGTTTTAATATTCTTTTAAAAAAAAAGCTTGTGTACTGTGAACCATCACATTTTTGAAATTGTTTCCCCAAAAATTATTTTTTTAAATATTGCTGGTCGCCCCATTTAGCTGCTTTACATGTGCGCAAACTTAGTTACATCTAGACGTCTTAAGTTTTTATTGTGTCCAAAATGCTCTTTTAGCAACTGACCAGAGTCATTTAGGAGGCTTTAAAACCTAGCATGGTTTGTAGTCACAGGCCAAGTAGAATACATCACTTTGGTTTTCCCAAATGTGACGATTCCAGGGAATTTGATAACAAGCTATAATTATCCATAGCTATTTAGCGATATTTAGTTAAAAAAACTATAAAACTATTGCTAAATAGAAATTGATTAGCGATAAAGCTATATAGCGATAAACAATGCTAAGCTATATTTATCGCTAATTTGATTTGTTTTCTCTGCCGATATTTATATAGCTAATTGTGAGGATTCTTTTAATGTTTGTCGATTAAACAACTTCCAAAGCAGCTAAAACAGTTTGCTTGATGTTTTCATAATTGTATTAATACTCTTTTTAGAATATAATTTGTTTAATCGCTGTAAAAAATAGAAACACTAATTTAGTTAGTCCCTTGCAACATGCAGCGCTGTCCAAACCTGTTTCATTTTAGATTCTTCTTTTGGACGCAATGGCAATGGCTGCGCTGGAACAAAACCTTATTAAATAGCTAGCTAGCTTGCTACTTTTTAACAAGTGAGAAAAGTTTCTTTTTGTATGAAAGTCTACGCCAATGAATTTACAGCTTTTTTTAACAAAAACAAGTCTGGGTTAGGAAAGCTATTTGTAAGGATAACATCAAAAAATAAAAATACAATATAAATAAATAAATAAGTGATACATGATAATGATATCCACACAACTATAGAAATTAACCAGGAGACCACACTATAGCATAGCCAGAAAAATGTGTTGCCCCCTTTGATTATGGAACTATGATCGGTAAAAATTTAGGGATATATGAAATGGGGTATCAACTAAAAAAAATAAAAAATAAAAAACCAAAACAACAATAAACAAAACAAAAACTGAAAACAATTGGATACACATGTACACACACAGAACCAGCACATTGACACACAACACACACACATAAGTTGCCAAACATTCAACAAAAAGCAGGAACAAAACCTTATTGAATTAGCTAGCTACTTTATGACAAGTAAGAAACAAGTTTCTTTTTAGCCTGTCTATGATGTTTAGCTGTCGATTTGGAATAATTTTAGTTGTGATCGTTTAATTTGCCAAACTTTCAATCAGAAAATTATATTGTAAAATAAGAAAATACTGCTTAGATGCACATTTATACAGTCAAATGTGTTTTTGTTTTGCGCTACATAAAGCCTTGTTTACACAAACGACATAACATACAAAACACTACTGGAATGTCCTGTTTTTAACCATGTTATATTTTTTCACTGCTTGCATGCCTGCCTGATTCCATTATATGACACAAAAATGCAGTAATTAAAAGTATCATTTTTAGACACGACACAATATACCTATTTAATTACGTAACTTTTTGTTGATATTTTTTTTGTTAATTGTTTTTTTGTTTCGTGGCAGTGGAATCCTGTATTGGACATTTCATTTGTGGGAAATTTGATATTTTGATACCCAATTTTGGGCAAAAATTTGCATTGTATATTACTTTAAATTTAGAATGTTACATGGTGAAGAGTTTTGTTTGCTACAGAAAGCTTGATGGTTCCCATGGTCCACTCCTTAATTATATAATTATAGTAATGTATTATAGCAATTAACCAAAAAAATAAATTTTTGGTCACACACTATAGTGAAGTTACCTGTAAATTAGGGTCTGTTCATACGTCAAAGCTTTTTTCTGATTTGTTGCACAAAGTTATTTAAAAATAAATACTAGGAAGTAACATTTATGGTTTTATATCACATCATTTTAGGCGAAAAAGGGCTTCTTAACCCTATTCGTCTTTTTTTTAATAACTTTTTATGTGTTTATAGTTACACCTTCAAATTTTGTGACTAGCGTTCATTAGATTTTTTCACAAGTTACTTCTCAATAAAGGCTAGTAGAAAGTGACATTCTTGGATTTTTCAGAGACATCTGTAATCTAAATAAATTTCTGAAAAAAAAGCAAGAATAAAGAATAATTGTCTGAGGAAACAATGCAAAAAATGTTCTAAAAAAAACATAGCGAAATTAAAAAATAATTTTATAAGGAAACAATGCAAATATTAAAATGTGATTCTTCCATAGTGTCGATTTGTGAAAATATAAAACCAAGAATTCTGATTAAAGTTGAAGGTTGACATGACAAGTATTTTGTGGACAAGAGTTTACAGAAATTAATTTCAGATCAGAATAATTTAAAAAATAATATTTTGAGGAAACAATGCAAAAATAAAGAAAAATTTTCTGGAGAAAAACAGCGAAATAAAAAAAACAATTTTATGAGGAAAATGCAAATATTAAGAATAATTTTTATAGGAAACCTGTGTTTTCGTGAACATGGAAATTTGAACCAACTGTTGCTTAACACTTATATGTCAAAAAAAAAGTGTACTTAACTTTTTTTTTATAGGTAACATCCCCTCCCTATGTCCGTCTTAATATTCCCTTCCTTTCTTGTTCATCGCTTATAGAGTTTTGCTAATTAAATTATTAAGTAACGGTACAAATTACAAAAAAAAAGAGGCGAACCTGCTTTTTTTAAATTTGTTAGGCAAAGGCAATTTAATTAGTTGTTATACAGGCAGCAAAGATAATATTTTTTTGGGGGGAAGGGGGGGCGTTCAGTCTGCAAAAAAAATTAATTGTAAAGAAAATATAGGGTTCGCACACTAAAATTTTTCTGAGTGGGTGATCTTATGGAGTTAAATGATTAAACCATGTAAAAAAATTCATTTACTATAAAAAGTTTGAAGGAAGTTAACACGTTGACTGCCAACTACGTATATATTTGTAGTAGCGGTCCGTAGTCTCACTGCCAACTACGTATATATACGTAGGAGCGATCCATTGCTAAACTGCCAACTACGTATATATACGTAGAATCGATCCGACCCTAAACTGCCAACTACGTATATATACGTAGTAGATGGACAAATCTTTGAAGTAAACTTGTATTTGATTGGCTCGTTTTATCGGTGTAAAACTTTTTGATCCTGTTCTGCAAAATATCAACTTTTTAAAAATGCGGCTCTTCAAAGATTTTTGCCCGCACGGTTTTTCAAAAATCTCGACACAATTCCTTGTGTCGCAAAATGAGAATAACAAGCATATAATGAAAGAAAAAATGATTTGTTGATGCAATAAAAGTAATATTTTCGTTTTGGAAGTAAAAGCTATAATACAATAAAAATCTAGATTTTGTCATGGAATGTTTTGAAGCACAAGCCAATACATAGAGCTGGTTTATTTGGACAAACTTCGCATACATAGCGTGTCTCCTTCCTTATTTTCTTTTCACTATAGCAAACACGGCAGGGCTTTGATGCATTTTTTTTCTTCTCTGTTGGCGGAGTTGGCATGAGATAGTGTACATCATTTTTATTCTGAGATTGCTCCTTTGGTAGATCATCGATCTTCAACAGTGACTTGATCACCTGCTCTCTGTATTTTAGAAGGGAAACATTTTTGTTGGTTCCATATTGACTATTTAGAAAATGAGCGTTGTGCATCATTATATCCAATACGTGCAGGCCAACCTTCTTATACCAGTGCACAGTTTTGCGAAGGCTGTCGTAATACGAGATCATTTGGTCAGCTTTATCAACACCAGACATTCCAGCATTGTAATCTTTGACTATGTTTGGTTTCTGCTTTTTCTGTCCTCTCCTGTTTGTGGTTTCAGCCATTTCAACTGCGTGCATGTTGCTGATTGTTAGGACATCTCTTTTGTCTTTCCATTTAGCAACGGCTACTCCATCTCTGCATCTGTGCACAACCTCTCCTTTCGCCAGTTTGGTTTTTGTAACAGCTACTGGATTCGCCGTTCTGTCACTTCTCAAAGTTCCGCATATGTAGGTCTTCTCTTCAAGCATGTGCTTTGCCAGTCCGAAAGAGTTGTAGTAGTTGTCCATAAAAAGGCGATACCCTTTTCCTAGAAGTCCTTCCATCAGGTTGATAACTACTGCCCCAGTCTGTCCAAGATCATAATCATCATCAACTGCTTCTCCAGAATAAATGCGGGCTCTGAGGACAAGACCACCAGACTCACACAATTCATAAAACTTGACACCGTATTTATGTCTCTTATTCTTGATGTATTGACGGAACACCAACCTACCACGCCACAACATCATGGATTCGTCGATTGATAAATCCCTGTTAGGTTGGTATATCTCCATCATCTTGTCATTCAAATGATCGATAAGGGGCATGATTTTATCCAAACAGGTAGTCTCTTCCTCGTTATTAGCAAAGTGCCAAAAGCGAAGAATCATTTGAAATCTGTTTCGAGACATAACAGTTTTACACCCGTTGAAGTTGTACATCACATTACAACTCCAATAATGCTCAATTGTTGGGAGTCTTACAATACCCATAAGGTAAAGTATGCCAATAAATTTTTTCATTTCTTCAGCATTCACTTCAGTCCAAGCGTTGTATCTGGAGGTGCGACGTAATGGGCGATGTCTGTTAATCTCTAGTGCAGCATACAGGTTTGTTTCCAGAACCATCAAATCAATTAGATCATCTGTCAACAAAAGTTTGTAAAAGTCAAGCTCTCCATTGCTTTGCAGGTTGATCTTCAATCCTGTCTTTTCCTTGAACGAGAAGTTTTGAACTTTATTAGGTTCATCTTTCCAAAGAGCTTGTTCTTTCATTTTTTTCTGCTCAGCCTTTGTCAATGTCTTTCCGTGATCATTTGTTGCAGCTCGATCATCATGTATACCATTGTTCAAGTCTTGTTGTTGTTGTCCTGATGTAGATGATGAACCACCTCTTGTTCTTACTCCTCTTTGTGCGAAACCACCTCTTGTCCTTGCTCGCTTAGTTGGTATTGTTGATTCTGGCTCCTCTGAACCTTCTTCTGATTCATCTGCTTCCTTGGTAATATCTTGATCATCAGCAGCATCTTCGTCTGAGGAGCTTGATGATTCTGTGTAATTTGAGCCACAGCTAAAATCATCACTTGAAAAGCTTTCATCATCAGAGCCAGAATTCATGATAATATCTGCTGCCTCTGCTGCTGAGTATCTTTGGGAGGTGGCTATAAATAAAAGAATGTTAATTATAATAGCTACTTAATATTTTTATCGAAGTTCTAGCAAAGATAAACAAAATTGAAATGCTGATAACAAAAAAAGACATATTTTCAAAGACTTACCTTTCTTGCTCATTTTTCCAAATTTGCGGCCATGTGTGTTGATCAAACACGAACAACTGACATTCTTTATGTTTACTTGTTAGTAAGAACATTCAAAACATTCGAAAAACGTTCGAAAATAGCTCCGATGCAATGGAATTATTCCATAAAGATTCAATATTTCTTCTTCAGTGCCACGGTACGAATATATACGTACGTATATATACGTAGTGTGGCGCTGCGCAAAAGGTTTTTCCATGTAGTGCCGTGCTACGTATATATACGTACGAATATATACGTAGTGTGGCACTGCGCAACAAAATTCTTTGCGCATTGCCAAACTACGAATATATACGTAGTATATTTTTATTATTGAACTTTACTCTCACAACTGTCCTCGTTACAAATATATATAATACTTCAAGATGTTACAAAGCTTATTACAAGTTATTAGCATTGCAATATTTGGACGACCCGCCAAAAACACGTGGCAGTGAGCGTGTCGCTTTTTTTATAGCGCTGACAGTTTTCGGCACGCCACGAAAAAAGCCGTGGCAGCGAACGTGTTAAAAAATTTTGAATAAAGAAAAAGGTTGCAATGGCAAGGAAAATAAATAATCTAGAGTTACATAATATTTTAGATAAGTCTCTTTAAGATCATGAGATATGGGACTGGGATATAAGCTTTAAATACAGTATAGAAAATTTTTTTATGGTTTTATTTCTACATTGTTTTATGCGAGCAACAATGTGTCTGATGAGTGACACATCTAGGTTAGGCAAAGCTGCATGTGCATGCAAACATATGTGTCCAATGTAGCTTAGATGCAGGTTGTAACTTTTATATGGAACGTTGAATATAATATATGCTGATGTTGATGTTTACCTTAAAATGTTTCTTTGCCAAGTTTTCTCGATTGGTTACACTAAACAAAAAAATAAATAAATAAGAACTTATATTTTTAAGCAACAGACTATCCTTTCTTTTACTGACTATTCAGGCTATTGTACTGAGGCATGTCAATGGAGCAGGTGGTGGATTTGTGAAGTTCCCAAAGCTGGATTGTTTACTCTGATCTAAAAAAATATTTTAATTGTATTTGACCTAATCAGGGTCAAAAAATGTTCACTAAACTTAGATATTTTGTAAAACTAAGGTGCTTGTGTTAGCATAATTTAGACTCGTTAAAACAAATTTTCTAGTTGTTCAGCAAATTACACCAAAGAAAATCGTTGTGAAACAAACATTTAGGTAAGGGCCTAAAAGAAGAATGTAAACATGAAAGTATTGACAATGACAAAAAACAGGAAACTGAAAGAGAAATATTGGAAGATGAGGAGAAAAGTAGTGATGTATCAATTACCAACAGTGACGTCAATATAGATACAGCTAAATAACAATTGTAAATAACAATTTATCAAAGTCAAATGTAAAAGCAAAGATTATTATGCCAAACGTTAAAGATAAAGTGAAATACAAAACGGAAATTGGTGCACTCAAGAGCTGGAAAGGCAAGTGGAAAGATTAAGATGAAGAATTGGTTGAATATTGTTGATGAAGTTAGGAATGTTGAGAATTTAGAATGGACAAAGGTTGAAGAGTAGGATCTTTACTGAAAAGTTATCATTTAAGTCTGCCAAAAGAGTTTTAGAAAGATGGAATGTCTGGAAATTGAATAATAACGTCTATGGCCTTGCAGATGCATCTAGAAGATGTATTTCCAAGTAAAGAAGGAACTGTTAACGCTTGGAGTTTCAGTAAGTAAATTTGATACAGGATTTTTCTACATCAAAATGGAATGACAACCCCATGTAGATGATTTCTGTTGGGGTGGTACCAAACTGTTTTTAAACAATGTGATATTACCATTGCATCAGACCTTGTAAATTTATACAGTGCACAACACAGCGTTTCAATATTTGGGATTAGATTTGATGAAAAGAAAAGATAGCATTATTATGCCACAAGATACATACTTGCAGAAGATTAAAGTACTCACCATTGATAAACACAAAGATAAGAATGAATTATTAAATACGAAATAAAAACATGATTTGAGAGTATTGATTGAACAATTAAATTGGTTAGCTATGCAGACATGTCCAGACATTCTTTTTGATTGCTGTGAACTAATGGGTAACATCAAAGATGCCATTGTTTCAGATATGTGAAGAGCCAACAAAGTATTGCAAAGAGCTAAGTGTCAACCAGTGGAAAAAACATTTAAGGCAGTTGGAAACATAAAAGAACCTAAACTTCTAGTATTTTATGATGCATCATGATGCATATTTGCAAATCTAAAAGGAGAAGGATCTCAAGGTGGATTCTTAATTTTCTTAGCAAATCAAATAAAAAAATCCATCTTTGATAAAAAATCGGAAAGAGTAGTTAATAGTACGCTTTCTGCAGAGACCATGCAATTGATTGGTGCTGCTGGTGAAGGATATCGGGTTCGATGTTTATTTGAGGAAATTTTCCATATTGAACCATCAATTCGATATTTAACCGATAATAGACTCAAAACACTTTACGATACTCCAAAAAAAAAGGTTTTCGGAGTAGATTTGCCTATTTTGAAAGAAATGATTCAAAATAAAGAAGTGAATCAGATAAAATGTTGCAATAATCTTCTTTTTACATTAGTAACCAGTGTACTCAAACAAGAAAAAGGAGGAGATCTGAGGAGAGATGTGTACATAGTTTAAACATTTTTGTTGTTTTGGAATTTTATTTCGTTGATACTGACCACAATATGGACTGGTTGAAGTTGCTGTTTTGAAAATGTAATGTGATCAAACTGTCACTGACCCCGTAAATATAGCAAATGTGTTGGTTTACATCAGAAATATGAGTATTGAAAGAAAATATTACTCAGCCAGGATGAATTTAGAAAGCAAGAGAAGCTGTTGGTTTTCATCAGAAAAATCATAGACTATTGGAAAAAAATATTATTGAGGAAGGAAGAATATTAGAAAGTTTTATAGAAGACAAAAGGTTAGTGGTTTTACTAATTATCATAAACAAATGCCAATAATTTTGAGTCAGATAGTACTTTACTTTAGCAGTACTAAATAACCTCAAGGCTAATGACAAATATATCAGTAAGCTCCCTTAGCTAAGCAGAGCTAGGTAGTGGTAAAACGACCTGTTGTCATACTAATAACAACAAGAGTTATGTTGTGAAATCTGCGTCCAAAAATTGAAAAAAATATAGCTCGTTTGTACTTTTAAAATAGATGTATTAGGTCAAATATTTCTTTAAAAGCTATTGCAATTATTTTCAGTGACAGTCAACTTTGATTTTTACCACAAAAAAAATACTAAGATTTTTCTTGGATCAGATGTCTATTATGTCATATAATTTTACTTTTTAGCTCTTTTTAAGGCTCAATCTCTCCAGTATATTAATGACCCTCTTCCAATCTGATCTAGACTGTGTTAGATCTAAACTCAACTTCCTCTGTAGCTGACATACAAATTTCCCTGACTGAAAGTGCAAGAGTTTAATAACAACTAAGCTGTGACGTGATAAATAGAAAAGAACTCAACAAAGTAATGAAGTATATAGGTTTAATGATGTTTTTACCCAAAAAAATCGTTGCGACTATGGAACAAAAGAGTGATGGGCAGCAAAAATCATGCTAACAGCCTAATCTTTAGATAAAAAAAATCAAACTATTTCTAGGTCCCTGAGTTTAAGGTTCCTGAGTTTAAGTTTAAGGGTAAATAAGAAGCTGCTGAGTATAAGAAAAGTAAATAAGAAGCTGCTGAGTATAAAATTAAGATGTCTGGAGATAAATGTGGCAAATGTAATAAATCTGTAAAAAACAAAGGACTCTGTTGTGACTATTGTGGAACTTGGTACCACCTGAAATGTGAAGTTATAAGTAATGAAATGTATGCCTTGCTGCAATATGATCAAATACGTTGGCATTATAAGTTCAATCAATGTTATGTTAAAGCACCCGAGGTTATGAAAGTGTAAAAGGAATATGCTCGCGTTCAACATGAAATCGAACAAAAGGCGACACTACTAGAAAGTAAAGTAGAGGCTATACAAGAACTTGAAGATCCTAAACATAATCGTAAACTAACAGAGTATATTACCAACGAAATATCAGATGCGAAGGAAAGAGAAGAAAAAGAATGCAATGTTATTATTACTAATTTGAATGTAGTTGACAATACTAATGTAAATGAGGACGATCAAAATAGATTTGAAAATGATTTGGAACTTGTCAAACACATTGTTCACAATATTCTTGAGCAACAGGGCATTCAAATAGTGTCAGCGGAGAGAGAGAAACATAAACCGAATGATGTAAACCCCCCAAAATTGGTTGTTAAACTTGCAAACAAGCACCAAAAACAGAAACTGTTGCGTACTGGAAACAAAATTAGAGATTTCACTGACTGGAAAAATGTATACATAAATAAAGATATTGTTAACCTACTGTTCATGTTTAGACTGTAAAACTAATTACAATAGTGTTGGATGGGGTTTTAGTTACTGTTTGGTGCAGATCTGATACATTGGTACAGATATTACAACGTTGTGTTGCTGTTGTGTTGCTGTTAACAGATATGACATGAAAGGAACAAAAGAATGATTTTACTCTCAGAAAGGAACTTAAAGCCTGTTTGGCAAAAGGAGAGAAAGTGGTTATTATTTCCCCTCTTCGAAAAAGATTCGAAGAGGGGAAATAATAACCACCCGACCAACAAGACCAGAAAATTTTTTTTACTGATGGTATTAAATGTTCTCAAGTTGAGAAAAATTGTGTTTTTATGAATAATATGAATAATATGAATAAACAGAATACAAATGAAACTGCAATACATAGTAATCCTGACCCACTCACATGCTTGCTACTAAATACACATTGTATCATCAATAAATATGAAGAATTGAAAGCATATATATATGAAAAGAAACCAGACATTATATTGATCACTGAAAAATGGGCTACATGATAAAATAACTGACGCTGAACTTAAACATAGCGGGTATGAAACATTTCGCAAAGACCGTACAGATCACAGAGGAGGAGGTTGTATTGCATATGTAAAATAATCATTAAACGCTACACAGGATGAAATTTTATCTTCCACACTCTTGTTCTTGATACAGTACAGTCCGAATGTAATCTTCCGCGTACGCGCAACTCGCATAAATAATTACTTTCATAATAGACTATTGTCTTTTAGAGAAAATAATTACACCGCTAGAAATTGAAAAGATCAGGGAAACTTATTTTATAAATAACAATAACCTGCGTGTGACGATGTTGAGAATACTTTCGGCGCGAAGTCTATAGAATTTGTAAACAAAAGCAATTAAAAATAAACTTTACTACAGTATACTGTCTTAATTTTTATCTTGAAGGAAGATTTAAAATATCTTATATTTTCAGAACACAGTTTCAATACATCGTTTATTACATACATTGCTTTAAATTTTTTGTAAAACTGTAACTTGCGTCAGTAATCTTGACACCAATCTGAAAGACTCGAGAAAAAAACAAGATACGCGTTATTGTCGTAACTCCCTCCTTCGTTATGATTATTATAATATATCATATATATATTATATGATGAAATACATTTGCTAGCTAAAATGTAATACTGCTGACTATTGCTTAAATAGTCCGCTTTATAGACAAAATAATATAAAAAATACATCACAGAATATGTTTGTCATAACACCCTCCTCCGTTATGATTTAACATATTTTTTGCCTATACTATATTCCTTAAAAAAATTTTCACATGTGGGAAATAGATTTTTTAAGACTGCACGATAAACATTAAAACAACACTAACATTTTTTATTAAAATAATTTTTCAGTTTTTTAAGTAAAAGGAGAATAACTTTCTGTATAAATTTCCAAACGAAACAATCTTAACCAGCTTTGAAACAACATTTTATTCTGTATAACTTTTGAAACAGCAAAGAATAATTCTTGCCGCATAATTTTCAAAACAGCACAAGAAAACTTCTTGCTGCATAGCTACTTATTTTGCTAAACAAGAGAACAAATTTATTCATTTTTTTAGCTTCGCCTCGCTAGCTGTCTTACTTTTTGATTATTTTCCTTTGTTCAAACAGTTAGTTGTTTCCTTATGGAGACAGTATCAGATCTAGACAATTAGAATACCTAAATTTTCAGAATTTCCCCTTTCATGCTCTAAATTTAATTATCTCCATAGTGCTTCACCTATCTTCAACTATCACAATGAGCATTCTCCCCTGTTGGGTTTTTTGGCTTATCATATGCAGTAATCCGGGCAAGCTAATAAAAAAAGAAAGAGCGTGATAAGCATTAATTATCATAATTAATAACCACGAGGCAATGCTGTGATTTCTTCTTTCTGTATGTTTTGTTTTGTCTGGTCTCCAAAAACAATGACGAATAGAATAGACGAAAATTAAATTTAAGTGGAGAAAGTGATACGGATGTTTTTACGTGCGGCCACTTTTTTAAACAGAACCAAAATTTCTTTCCACTTTTTGACGCCATGTTTTACAAAGAAAAAACAAGCCAAAAAGAACAGCATGGTGAATGGAGCCTACCATATTGGCGATTTTATCGAACTCCATCTCAGAGCTCATTTAAAGTTAAGGCCGTTTGTTTACCTACGGTTTCACACGAACATTTTGCGACGGCCCGCTTAGACAAGAATAAGAGATCAACAAGATCATTAAATATGGCGGCTGGAAAAAAACAACAATAAATTCAAGATATTAAAGTACCATTATTTCCATTTCTAGTACGTTTTACATCCTCAAATTTTCAGGAAAGTCATAACTCCGTCTGAACTTTGAAATAAATAAATAAAATGTATATGTTAATTTTTTTCGATAAGGGTGATTACGCGCCTTTAACCAGTTTTCGTGAACATTACAACGCAAGTTAAATACAGTATTCTGATTAAAGTTGCTTTCACAAAAAATATGTTTGTTTCAAACATGAGTCTTGTAGTAAAATGCTGTTTACAGTACTGTCCAGTTGAAAGCGTGCTCAACTTGCAAAAATAATTGCTTTCATTCAAAAACACAATAGGATAGCGAGTTCCTTTCAAATCACGCGAAAATAATTGCTTTGTGTTAAATTTTTAAACCGCGATCTAAAAAAGCATTTATATCGCCGATTTTCGTTCTTAAACTTTTAAAATGCGATCTAACGAAGCTTTTCTATCACCGTTCTTCGTTCTTAAAATGCGATCTAAAAAAGCATTTATATCGCCGTTCTTCGTTCTTAAACTTTTAAAATGCGATCTAAAAAATCATCATTCTTCGTTCTTAAATTTTTAAAATACGATCTAACGAAGCTTTTCTATCGCCGTTCTTCGTTCTTATATTTTAAAAAAACGCGATCTAAAAAAGCACTTCAATCACCACTTTTCGTTCTAAACTTTTAAAATGCAATCTAAAAAAGCATTTCTATCGCCACTTTTCGTTCTTAAACTTTTAAAATGCGATATAACGAAGTTTTCTATCGGCGTTCTTCGTTCTTAAATTTTTAAAATTCGTTTAACGAAGCTTTTCTGAAAAATATTCGATTTGCAATTTTATCATTTTCTTTGCAAAGTGATTCGCAAAAATGGCATTTCGATTCGTAAATTGCGAATTGTGAACTGCTAATTCGAACCGTGAGTTAATTAAGCGTCTGTCGCATATAAACTGATTTTCGGGGTCCCGCCCCCCGCCGTTTGGGTTTTGTGGTCCTGTTTCATCCTGCAAAAATGTTTGATATCCTAATCGGTACCGGCTTCAGTATTTACACCAGTTCAACTGGCTGGCAAAAATGGCATTTCGATTCGTAAATTGCGAATTGTGAACTGCTAATTCGAACCCTGAGTTAATTTTAAATTGCAAATCGAAACATGTGTTCACAACTGGAAAAAAGAATACTATGATTACAGAAATGGAAATTACAAAAAAATGAAACAATATTTTTGAACTGTTGACTGGAATTTTGATGAGAAATCCGTAGACCAAATATGGGATACCATCAAGTTGAAAATAGAAGAAGCTGTTAAATTGTATGTACCAAAGAAAAAGAGAAAGTCTTTGGACAAACCACTCTGGTGGAATTATAAAGTGCATCAAGCAAGAAAAAGAAAATTACGCTGGTGGAGTGTCTATAGCAATTCCAGAGATTATCAAGACTATGTTAAATATAAAAGAGCACTGAACACAGCTACTATGGAAATAAAACATGCCAAAAGATCATTTGAACACAAATTAGCAAAAAAATAATTAAAAAAGACCCCAAAACATTCTACAAATGCGCAAGAAGCAAAATGAAAACCAAGGATACAATAGGGCCAGTGCAGGACTCAGATGGTAACATTATTCACGATCATTTAAAAACTGCTAATGTGTTTAACAAATACTTCGCCTCAGTTTTTACACAAGAATTGTTGACAGAACTTCCTGAGACTCGCCAAATGTATTTCGGAGACACAAAACTTGAGTCCATTGAAATCACAGTTGAAGGTGTCCTCAACGAACTAAATGGATTATTGCCAAACAAATCACCAGGCCCTGACAAAATATACAAGTGTACTAAAAGAAATGTCATCGAAACTATGTGAACCATTGTCAATATTATTCAAGGAAAGCATTAAAACAAAAATTGTACCTAAGGATTGGTTGAAAGGATACATTACTCCAATTTTTAAAAAGGGATCAAAATGGCTAGTTAGCAGTTATAGACCAATTAGTCTGACTTCACAAATCTGTAAAGTACTTGAGTCAATTGTACGGGACAACTTAGTTGAACACTTAGAAAACAACAACTTGTTTAAAGACTCTCAGCATGGTTTTCGAAAAAATAGATCCTGCTTAACAAATCTCCTGAAATTCATTAACAAAATCACTGAATATCAAGATCAAGGCTACCCTGTTGATGTTGTATACTTGGACTTCAGTAAAGCTTTTGACAAAGTCCCCCATAAGAGACTGCTTAAAAAACTCTTAGCACACGGAATTGGAGAAAATATTACAAACTGGATTGGCTCCTGGTTATCTGGGAGAGAGCAGACGGTAGTTATTTCCGGTACAGAATCAGCTTGATTACCAGTGCTTAGTGGTGTGCCACAGGGATCTGTTTTGGGACTTGTTCTTTTTATACTTTACATTAACGACATAGATGAGGATGTAATCAGTCATGTTCTCAAATTTGCGGATGACACAAAGTTATTTTCCAAAGTGAAAAACAGAAGTAATAGAGATCAACCACAAAATGATCTTGAAACTATGTTTTAATTGGTCAAAAGACTGGTGTATGCTTTTCAATTTTAATAAATGTAAATGTCTACACATTGGTTTGAACAATCAACATCATGAACAGGGGCGGATTTAGCTATGGTGTACTGGTGTAAATACACCAGCAAAAATTCTGCTCAAAAAATTAAGGTGTATCTCTGTGAGCCTTTTGCTCTCTGATTTTTATGCCCATTATTAAAATGAACTAGAATAACGGCCGCCAGCGTCTGTCGCATATAAACTGATTTTCGGGGTCCCGCCCCTGCTGTTTGGGTTTTGTGGTCCTGTTTCATCCTGCAAAATGTTTGATATCCTAATCGGTACCGGCTTCAGTATTTACACCAGTTCAACTGGTGTAAGCTGTTCTCTGGTGTAGCCAACTGGTGTAAAATGAAAATTATACGGCATGACGATCCAGGTGAGTGATCTGCAAACTTTCTCTTTTACGCCTGCTGTGAAACAGGTCAGTGTTTTTTTACTTGATTTATGTCTTCGAAGATTTGGAGCGAGATGTAAAGTAAAGCACCATATTTCGACATTTGCTTGTGTATTTTTTAATATTAATTTTAAATACAGAAATAGTTACTAGCTGCCTAGCTACTCACATGATAAGTTCAAATACCTGCAAGTAAAATTTTTCAGCAGAATTTTTATAAACAGTGTGTTTTGTTTATATTTGAACTTTTATCTTTTATCTTCAATAAATGCGTCTAATCAATAATATATATAGACTTAGTTATTATAGTTTATTTGTTTGTTTTATTTTTTCATTTTAACATTTTGTTTTTGCAGAAAACTTTGTAGCTAACTATCGTCTATAAATAATAGAAAAAACATTTTTATTTAGATATACTGGAAAAGGCAATTGTATATACAATTCTGTTTCAATATTAATTGTTGGAAATGAGAGCCTTTGCTATCTACTTCAAGCTGCCGTTTCGATTGAGCTGCGTTTACATTCAAACTTCTATGCTTCACATAATGTTGACAAAAAGATTATGGAGAACTTTTCTCGTAATGAAAGAGGACTTTTTGCATCAATATTTCCTCATGTTGCTGATGAATTTACAGGAAATAAAAAAATACAAGATTCTGCTCTGTAATGGATATGCTTGCTCTTGCAATAGTTATTGGGAAAAATATTAAAACCGTATACCCTCATGATATAGATGACATCCATGGAAGTTTTGATAATGGGTTGATTACCCCAAGAACAAGTACAGAATATACGAGCAAATGAATAACCATTATGTAGTCAAGAATGGATGAGGTGAAAAAAATGCCATTTGGGTTATTTGAGGCAAATCACTTTGTATATACCTCATACCACCATGAAAAAAGACAAAACGTCAGCAACAATGAATTTAGATGGCAAAGGTTTAAGAGGTAAGAAGTAATTTATTGCGGAGCAAAGCGCAGCCCATTTCCTCGTTAAATAAGCCAAATATAAGGGAAAAGGAAGGACGGTGGAGAGTATATAGCATTTCTATACGATTTCGTCCCTATACATCCAAAATATTAAATTTCGGCCGAAAACCAATGTCATTCAGCAATTTAATATGGTCATTCTCTAGTACAGTTTTTAGTAAGCGAGATAACGTGTTTTTTTTAGGAAAGGGGATGGAGTTTTTGGTGTTTTTTAAAGATGGTGCTAAGCGTAGCTAGCTACCTAGAAACGAAATGAGCTTTTTCTAGAAAGAAGTGGAGGTTATGTACCTAGTATATCACTATTTTTTAAATGTTATGGACTCCTTCTTTAGCCTTTCACACAACTAAAGCTAGCTATCACAACAGTAGCAGCTTAAGTGGCATAAAACTACTAATTTAGCTAGAAACTACAAGCTAGCATCATAAGAAAATTCTTTAGGACAGATTTTCGAGCTAGCTAGCTGCTACACATTCTGCACAGTGAGTGACATACTTCTGCTCTAATTAAGAATGTACATCACATAGCTTATGCTTGGAAGTTACATCCGTTTTCACAAAATATGTATGTAGCATAAAATTAGCTAGCAAGCTGGCTATAGCTACATACTAGCTTAAAAAATTCTTTCAGACAGATAACAAAGCTAGCATAAAATTAACTACTTAACTGGGATGCAACTACCAATGTAGCTAGCATAAAATTAGCTATTTTTTGAGTGAGACACTTGTACTCTGTATGAATAATGTCCCATCTATAATCATCCACAAAATTTGTTGTCTCTAACAATTTTATACCAAAAACCAAAAAGATTAGCAAAGTCAGCAAAAGAACATGTAATCGTTTACGCTGCTCAGCCACAAATGGCATTTTTTAACATTCAGGGGGAGTGGAGAGCCATATTTTTGTGGATAATTGTAGCTATATTTTGTAGGCACATCACAAAGGGAGCAGTGTAATAGACATTGCTATGTTGTA
Source organism: Hydractinia echinata (assembly GCA_030067915.1). Classification (NCBI taxonomy): domain Eukaryota; kingdom Metazoa; phylum Cnidaria; class Hydrozoa; order Anthoathecata; family Hydractiniidae; genus Hydractinia; species Hydractinia echinata. The sequence goes on along the minus strand of JASGCC010000249.1, from coordinate 134,692 downwards.
GGTCAGGAAATCAACTTTTTTAACCCTGTTGGTGAGCATACACCAGTGTGGGTTAAGTGACAACGGAAATTATTTCTACATCAACATCTATATTTGGCGCTTTAAATTCTGCCAGTGGTTTTCATGCAAACGCCAACACTGAAATATCTATATATTTATCGCATTAATCTTTTGGGTTAAATTAGAAAAACTTTTAGAAAAGCGGAAAAAAATTCCTGATCAGGAAATGTCATAACTTTCACACAAGGAAATAATTACTCGATATATATCCCATAATTTCCTGATAAAGAAACAATTTCCGTTTCCGTAACTTGACCCAAACTTTAATGTACACCAATGCTGGATAGCATTCTTGCTTCTTGTTTTGTGTAACGTTTTTTACCATTTTCTGATATATACATTAGGTTCTAAACAAGATATGTCACTGGCCCATGGAATATTGCTACACCTTTTATTACTGTCATAAAACTTATCTTACAAAATAAAATTGCTGACCGATTATTTTTGCTTCATTGGTTAACAAAAGCTGTTTACTGTCTGTTTATTTGAACCGAAATTTGGATAGTTTTTGGAAATGGGTGTTAAACCTATATGGATGTGCAACATTGTTTACCAATACTAAATGCTCACCCCAGATTAAAATACATATTTTAAGTTTCACCGGGAACATTTTGTGAAAAATAAAAAGGGTTTGCCGACTGTTTTCGTTATTACATGGCACAATATGTAAATTTTGTTTTTATTCCAGCTAAAGTGGAAGGAAAGTTATTTTCTGAAAAATATATTACACCTCAAAACACCTTGTGCTGTGTGCGCTTCACTCGGTTTACAATATACTGCATACCTGTACTAAAGCGCTCCACCTGAACGTGTGGCACAGTTTACAATTTGTAATAATTGTTCTACCAAGCATTTTACGCCAGGTAACACAGTTACTTGTGGCTTAACGTAGAATTTCTCAAAAGATTAATTAACGTGCGCTGTAAATTCTTTAGTGTATAAGATATTCACCCGTAAAGTTTTGAATATATATATTTATGCCCTGCTGGTCTAATTGGCTATGACACTCATGCAAATGAGAGATCCAGGTTCAAATACTGGACAGGGCTAGGAAAAACAAAATTATCTTGCATCTACAACAACCAGGTAATCATTAGTATATGATATAGCTATATTGAGGATAATAGGTAATCTTAGAGTCGTAAAGGGGGGAGTTGCATACGTTCATCACTTTCATTTATAGAGAACGAAAATGCTATGTTTTTGTAATAGATCTATCACTTTATGGTAAAAAGTTTTGTGGCACAATAAACCAAAAGAGGCGTTTTTAACTAAAACAATTTGCCTTCCTTGTGGACTTCTCTGATCATTTCTATACCTTGACTTTTTAATATTGTTGTCATTGGAACCAAGTTGACTTTTAATATCAGATTTATCAAAAAATGATGTTTTTTTGGCGTTATGACTGATTGTTTAAATACTTGTATTGGCACATAATTCTGCTAACATGATTCACTGTATATTGACCTGATATAAATTTGAGACCTTTTTTTTGAGCTATTGAATTTGGAATATTTTCACCTCAATATTTTCTATACTCCTAATATGATACATATCTTAGATATATTGAGTATACGTAATATTTGAGTTGTAGGGGGGAGATTTTCTCTTAGATATATTGAGTATACGTAATATTTGAGTTGTAGGGGGGGAGATTTTCTATTAAGGTGCCTTCCCCTGCTGCCGTTCCCTTGCCTTGCCAGCACTTACCGTGTCTTTGCCTACCCTTCCTATGCCTCTTCTGGTGCCTGCCTACTATACCCTTGCCTCCCATGCCTCGCCTACCCCTGCCTTGCTGATTCCTCTTCCTGTTTCCTTGCCGTGCTTAATGCCTTTGCCTTGGCAACCTCTCCGCAACACTTTCTATATTGATTGCTTGTGTTTTTAAAAGAGAAAGTTCTATACATTGCAAGTAAACATTCATCTTTATTTCTTAGAAATAATCAATAATGCATTAGCGGCACATATTTTTATGTTGTACCCAAATATCTTAAAGATTTTACATATTCTTGCCGTAGTGCCAGTAACGACATGTTCTTGTGAGAGATCTATATCAATGCTACGACGAGTAAAGACATATTCAAGAAGCTCGATGACCCAGGTATGTTTCTACAATATAACGTTGCGTATTAAGGAGAATGTGACATTTTTAATCTTGTCGTGTATCTTAATTTATTGAGTTATCTGTTTTGATTGTGAAACAACACATTAAGTGCATTTAATTATAATTTTGAAACTTTTGTTCAGGATCGATTTAATGGCTCGGTGTTGCTAAATATCCACAGCAAGATGAAAATAAATTTAGATGACGTAATCGATATGCTGGCAATAAAATATCCAAAAAGACTTAAAATGTTAGATATCCTGAACAACGATTAAAAGTGTAACAGTCTTGATAAAAAAAGGAATAAATCTTGTATATTATTATCTGTTGTTTAAATGTCCCCGTATATAAATTCCCTAAAAGTAACAAGGTATGACACCAAAATTTTAAAAAAAAACATTTAAATTACTCAAGTTGTACAAAAAACATTCCAAAATATAATCTTCGTCAGCTAAAAAACTAAAAAAACCACCTTACACCTACAGTGCCGATCGCGAGTAAAGCTACACATCTTTGAGAGTACGAGTGCAAATAAATGCGAGTAAAATAGTTCAGAGTGAGAGTACAATGCGAGTGCGAGTAAAATAAATGACAGTAATCTTTTTAATAAAGCGAGTACGCAATAATTAAACTACCCGCGAGTAAATCTTTAAAAAAATATATCATGTTACTCACGAGTTATATTAAAGAAAAACATATAAGACTTTAATTTTAATTCACCATTTAATTTTTTTTTAATTTAGTTTATAATTAAAAAATAAATTTTTAAGTTCAACTTTTCCGTCTCTTCTCTAAATGCTTTCGCTACTTTCGTTATGTGAAATCACTTCCAGCATGTTCTTTCGCAAGCATGATTTGGGCAAGGGTGATGCATTAGAAAGGGGTAACTATAGAGGTTTGAAGTTGGTTGATCAAGTAATGAAAGTTATTGAAAGAGTGATTGATAAGTTACTTAGAGAAATGATTGATATAGATAAGATGCAATTTGGTTTTGTTCCAGGGCGTGGCACTACAGATGCAATATTTTTACTCAGACAGCTTCAGGAAAAGTATTTAGGAAAGAGAAAGAATCTCTATTTTGCCTTTGTAGATTTAGAGAAAGCTTTTGATAGAGTGCCACGTAAAGTTATTTGGTGGGCTATGAGAAAATTAGGTGTGGATGAGTGGCTAGTTACGATGGTACAGTCTATGTACAGCAATGCTAGAAGTCGTGTCAGGATTAACGATTCACTTAGTGATGAATTTAGTGTAAATGTTGGTGTACATCAGGGTTCTGTACTTAGTCCTTTGTTGTTTGTTCTAGTCTTAGAAGCGCTGTCGATGGAGTTCAGAACAGGTTGTCCATGGGAGTTATTGTATGCAGATGATTTGGTTCTCATAGCAGAGTCGATGGAAGAATTAGTTGAAAAGTTTGAGAAGTGGAAGAAAGGACTAGAAGAGAAAGGGCTAAAGGTAAACACAGCAAAGTCTAAAGTCATGATTAGTAGCATTGCAGCCAAGTGTGACCTTGTAGTTGGAAAGTGGCCTTGTGGAGTTTGCAGGAAAGGGGTTGGTAGTAACTCAATTTTTTGTCAGACTTGCAAGCATTGGGTACATAAGAAGTGCAGTAGTATTAGTGGAAGGTTAAGAGCTGACATTCAGTTTGTATGCAAGCGTTGCAAAGGTGAGATTATAGAGAATGAAGTATTTCCAGCTTTAATGATGTACAACAGTGGCTCGTTAGAGATAGTTGAGAACTTCTGTTACTTAGGTGATATGTTGGGCAGTGAAGGGGGTGTTGGAAGAAGTGTTACTTGCAGGATAGGTTCTGCTTGGAAAAAGTTCAGAGAGTTACTTCCTTTGTTGACTAGCAGAGTCCTGTCAATTGAGGTAAAAGGTAGGTTGTATGAGGCCTGTGTAAGAAGTGTTATGTTGTACGGTAGTGAGACATGGGCAGTGAAGCAGGAAGATCTTGACCGTTTAGAAAGGAATGATATGAGAATGGTTAGGTGGATGTGTAACGCCAGTCTGAGAGACAGAAAGAGTTCAGATGAGCTAAGAAGCAGGCTAAGTCTCCGTAGAATTAAAGATGTTATCCAGATAAGAAGATTGAATTGGCTGGGGCACTTGGAAAGAATGGAGGAGGATAATTGGGTAAGAAAGTGTAGAGACTTGATAGTTCCTGGGGCAAAGCCCAGAGGCAGACCGAGAAAGACTTGGCAGGAGGTTATAAGGACAGACTTGATACAGAGGAAGTTGAGTTTAGATCTAACACAGTCTAGATCAGATTGGAAGAGGGTCATTAATATACCCCGTCCAACCCATGCTAGCATGGAAAACGGACGTTAAGCCGAGAATGATGATGATGATGATGATATCTAATTATAGTTATGGTGATCAATTGCCACACGTAGACTTTGCTTTCTGAATATTTTTCAACAAACATTGCTTTATAACTCAGGCAACAATCTGTATAATTTTAAAATTTTTTTAAAGTTTACAATATAATATCTCTCGCAAGAAAAGTTTAATTTTTTTAACTTAATTTTTTAAAAGTTTACAATTTAATATCTCTCGCAAAAAAAGTTTAATTTTTTTAACTTAGTTTTTTTAAAGTTTACAATTTAATATCTCTCGCAAAAAAAGTTTAATTTTTTTAACTTAATTTTTTTAAAGTTTACAATTTAATATCTCTCGCAAAAAAATTAAATGTGTTCACGCGCGTATTAGTTTGACTTTAAAAACTGTACTTACGTGAGTACACTCGCGAGTAAAAATATATTTATAGACTCTTACTCTCGAAAATGTGTAGCTTTACTTGCGATCGGCACTGTACTTAGCAAAGATGAGTCTGAGAGATGATTTTAAGCTATTTTAGCTGTTTAAGGGCGTTGGCTTCCAGGGCACCGGCTTGGACCCAGTTGTAAAATTACCGCCCTGGCGGGGGGTGAAGCCTCTTTTTTACACCAGCCAAAAAAAATCCTAGATCCACCCCTGATGAATACTATATTGATAACCACCTAGTTGAAGCTGTAGAAGTAGAAAAAGACCTTGGTGTGTATGTTGATGCAACTATGAGTTTTAGTAAGCAATGTGCAGAAGCTGTGTCAAAAGCAAACAGAACCTTGGGTGTCATCAAACGAACGTTTGAATGCAAAACCAAAAGCAACTTGTGTATATATATTATACAGCATACAATAATGGAGACCATTCCTACAAAACACTGTTGATAACATAGAAAAGGTCCAGAGAAGATTTACCAAGATGATCACAGGTATTGGTCATCTACCATATGAAGAAAGACTTAAACACTGTAATTTGATGTCCCTGGAATTGAGGAGATTAAGAGCTGACCTCATAGAAGTATTTAAAATAATGAATGGGTGTGAAAATTTGAACCCAAATGACTTTTTTGAACTGTGTGAGAATCCACTGACAAGGGGACACTCAAAAAAGATATGGAAGCCTCATAGTAGGCTGGATAAAAGAAAATTTTCATTTGTTCCTCAGGTTATAGACCTTTTTGAATGTTTACATTTTCCGCGGTAAGCCCCTCTGGCTCTAACAACTGCGTGGCAGGCAGAAAGATGCGGAAGCTTGCTGAAGAAAGGTATTTTTCAGCCCATTTCTTTCTACGGAAATATTTTTGAGGCTTTAAACTATTATCGAGTGTAGATGGGTAACTTCTGACTGACATAATATTCATATAAAGTTGTAATGATACTTTTGTGCGAAGAAACAGACTAAAAAGGACCTCACTTCACCTAGCGCCCCCATCTTTTTGCTTGCCACACAATTGTTAAAGCCGAAAGGGCTTACAGCGGAAAATGTAAACATTCAAAAAGGTCTATTAATGAATGGAACATTCTACCAGAGAAAGCAGTGTCTTCTACTTCAATAAACAATTTTAAAAACTTTATTCAACCACATTTCGAGACTGTTAGGGGGCTTTATACAAGTCAAAGAAGACTGCCTGCCCCAGTTCTAAAACGACCACCGATGTTGGCCTACAAAAGACCATTCCGGTAAAGTTATCTTTCTGATTGAATATTTTGGTCATTACTTGATCAGTAAACCTTGAACATATCAACCGGCTGCTTAACTAGCTCTATGTTGTACTTACCACTGTATTCCTTCGCCATTCCCACTAATGGCGTGTATATTTTGCATGTCGTTATTTCAAAATCATGCATGACATATCATTTTGACTAGCCACACCGTAAAACGTGTTTTCATTCCGCCATTTATGTTTTGGAATTTTAATTCCACGGGATCTTTTAGTTTATACCCAGATTGATAATGTCAAGCACCGAAAACAATAACGGAGTCGGTTGGGATTTTCTTTTTTGTTATTGCAATTGGTCAACAACACTAAGTCTAGGAACGACTATGAATTTTTATCAGATTTTTCTTGTTGGTAATTGCCTACCGTGTTTACATTACTCTTGCCGTACCGTTGTTTTTGGTCCCGTGAACGAACTGAAGAAACCAAACGAAGAACCTGATAGTGTTGATCTTTAAATCACTCACCACCTTACCACTCTGATTGTATTTTTTTTAAATGGCTTCTCTGTCATCAGTTTCTTATAACGACCCTGATTCTGGAGTACCTCAACAAGTAATGGGTCATTCAATCTATGAAGACTCAGGCACTACTCAATCAGCTTCGTCAGCTGTTGTCTCCTTTCTAGCTAATCAGTTTGGAAAAAAGTACGTATATATTTACGAACGTTTCTGACGTCAGTCAGGGAAAACACACAATGAATTTGTAACTGTACTAATGGCAATAGATAGCTAGATACAGACTAATTGTGTAGGTAAAAAAGCAAGACTCGCACAGAGTAAAATGGTTATTAATAAAGATTAAAGAGTTTTTGGGGTAGCATAAGAACGAGGGTGCCGACTTGCCGGAAACGCTGCAAAAACAATGGGGGGCTGTCGGACGACTTCCAGCGTTTTAAAAAAAACTTAAAATTTCGCCTGGAGAAACCTGAATCAACCCGAAACAACATTTTTTTAAACGTTTATTACCATGTATAATTTATTCTTTTAATGTTGAGCAGTAGTAGTGGAAGAGTTCTGAGAAAACTGGTTTTTATATCATTTATTCGATAAATTGCTATAATAAAATCCCACAAATAATAAACTGAGAGTACAACAACAAAATAGCACCTTTCTCTTCTCGACAAAATTTAAATGAAACAATGAGCTCGCGCGCGTTGCATTTAGGGCGGTTTTGGACGGGCCCAGGCTTTTCCGGGTGGTTACAGACGAAAACCTTAAAAAAAACCTGAAAAAACGCCCGCGGCCGCCCTCACATATACAGCGTTTTCGGCGAGTCGGCACCCTCGTGCATAGATCCAAGAGGAACTGGAATTAAATTTTAACTATATTCTTCTAATTCTTCCTAAAAAAATTCATTAATTTTGAGCGAATATTTCTTTTTTGGATGGATTTCTGTGATTACTGTGGTCTGTTGTTTATATTTTCTGCCTACAGAAATGCTTGCACATGTGGAAAAAACCCGCAAACTTTTGTAAACATTGGCAGGGGTTTGCAGTGTAAATTTTTGAAATAAATTCCCTTTAATAATGTCACACAAATCTGTAATCCCTTTAAGGATTGTCTTTTTGTGGTTGAGTCAACGAAATTAAATACGTTTTGCTTTTCAAAAAAAATGCTGCAAGTTGAGGAATATTTGGGCAAATCGAAAAGTTTCAGGAGTTACCAGCAAAAATCACAAATTGTATTCAAAAAATAAAAATTGGTTGTTTAATTTTGCAAACAAATATTCAGTCGATAAGGCCTGTGGTAAAATCCACCTGGGTAGAAGAACAATAAGAAAGAACTGTCATTAAATTTTTATGAGATCAGCAAATCATCATCATCATCATTCTCGGCTTAACGTCCGTTTTCCATGCTAGCATGGGTTGGACGGGGTATATTAATGACCCTCTTCCAATCTGATCTAGACTGTGTTAGATCTAAACTCAACTTCCTCTGTATCAAGTCTCTCCTTATAACCTCCTGCCAAGTCTTTCTCGGTCTGCCTCTGGGCTTTGCCCCAGGAACTATCAAGTCTCTACACTTTCTTACCCAATTATCCTCCTCCATTCTTTCCAAGTGCCCCAGCCAATTTAATCTTCTTATCTGGATAACATCTTTAATTCTACGGAGACTTAGCCTGCTTCTTAGCTCATCTGAACTCTTTCTGTCTCTCAGACTGGCGTTACACATCCACCTAACCATTCTCCTATCATTCCTTTCTAAACGGTCAAGATCTTCCTGCTTCACTGCACATGTCTCACTACCGTACAACATAACACTTCTTACACAGGCCTCATACAACCTACCTTTTACCTCAATTGACAGGACTCTGCTAGTCAACAAAGGAAGTAACTCTCTGAACTTTTTCCAAGCAGAACCTATCCTGCAAGTAACACTTCTTCCAACACCCCCTTCACTGCCCAACATATCACCTAAGTAACAGAAGTTCTCAATTATCTCTAACGAGCCACTGTTGTACATCATTAAAGCTGGAAATACTTCATTCTCTATAATCTCACCTTTGCAACGCTTGCATACAAACTGAATGTCAGCTCTTAACCTTCCACTAATACTACTGCACTTCTTATGTACCCAATGCTTGCAAGTCTGACAAAAAATTGAGTTACTACCAACCCCTTTCCTGCAAACTCCACAAGGCCACTTTCCAACTACAAGGTCACACTTGGCTGCAATGCTACTAATCATGACTTTAGACTTTGCTGTGTTTACCTTTAGCCCTTTCTCTTCTAGTCCTTTCTTCCACTTCTCAAACTTTTCAACTAATTCTTCCATCGACTCTGCTATGAGAACCAAATCATCTGCATACAATAACTCCCATGGACAACCTGTTCTGAACTCCATCGACAGCGCTTCTAAGACTAGAACAAACAACAAAGGACTAAGTACAGAACCCTGATGTACACCAACATTTACACTAAATTCATCACTAAGTGAATCGTTAATCCTGACACGACTTCTAGCATTGCTGTACATAGACTGTACCATCGTAACTAGCCACTCATCCACACCTAATTTTCTCATTTCAAATATTTCAGTATATTGAATAGTGCCCTTTACCAAAAGAATTAAACTGAAAATTCAAAAAAGACCGTTCCCAAAAAAATGGCTATTGTCAAATCGCATGAAATCTTCCAAGAAAACCTTGCACAAAATATAAAAAACAACAGCTTGCAAGGTGTAAAATCTAGTTAATAGAACATTGGCTACAACAAAACCAACAATTACAACACCAACAATAATAATAAAGTCGGAAACAACACATCTCAAATATTTATATACATCTTATTCAAATCAAAGGTTAAAAAAGCAAATCAGATTATGGGCTTGATTCGAAGGACATTTGACTATATGGATAATGAAAACTTTGTCTTGTTGTTCACATCCCTTGTCAGACCACATATTGAGTATGCTAACACAGTATGGTGTACATTCTTGAAAAAGGACATGTTGATTGTGGAAAACGTACAACGTAGAGCTACGAAAATGCTCCCAGGTATGAAGGATTTAACTTATGATGAAAGGCTCAGGTTACTGAAACTTCCCTCATTATTCTACAGAAGATATCGAGCAGATATGATTGAGACTTTCAAGATAACTAATAATGTTTATGACGAAGCTGTTACTGAGAACTTGTTATTGCCAAAATTGTCTAACACCAGAGGACACGATAAAGCACTTTTTAAAATAAGCTGTAACTTGGATTTGCGAAAGTTCTCATTCACGAATCGTGTAGTGGCTTTATGGAATTCTTTACCTGAGGACACAGTGTCATGTAACACAGTGAATCAATTTAAAATTAAGCTAGACAAATTATGGTCTGATAAAGACCAATTATATTATTATGATCTGGATATTACTAATTTCATATATTAGATAGGGAGGAGTGTCTTTGTGAATGGGGTAATTTTGTTATTATCATACTCTTTTCTTGTTTGTTTGTGTTTGTTTGATTGTTTTGCGATCATTATTTTTTTTTATTTTTTATTTTTTATTTTTTTTTTTAATTGCCTTTTTTCAAATTTTATTTATAATCTAAAGCAAAGTTAAATATTTTACCAATTACATTTTAAAAAGTATTAAAAATTTAAAATCATAGTATTTCATGCCTGGTACACAGATGTATTCGAAATCGCAGTGTAAATGTGTTTACTCAAATTGACTGAGAAGCCTCCTTGTTCAATTGCTTTTAGGTAGCTGTTATAAGGTTTATTCAAATCTTATCCATGTTCTTTACTGAGCTTCCATTCTTGTCCAGGGAGTTTATTATTTAATTATTTTTATTTTCTGGGTTGTTTTTTTTTTTTTGTTGTTTTTTGGTTTTTTTATCTATTTATTATGAGCTGACCCTAGAGGTTGTTGTAACCTGAAATTATTGTCAGAATACACTATACTATACTATACTATTAATTGATTACGTGCCAAAAAAAGGCTGGCAAAAGCAAGCCCAAATCAATTAAAATAAGTTCTTTATGCATTTTAAAAATTGTATTTTATTTTACAAAAGCTTATACAAAAAGGCATAGTTATGAAATTTGGAAAAATCATTTATTCGGTTGCATACCATCATGTCCCCAAAAATATACAAAAAATGTAAAAATTAACCGTTTAACAACACAATTGATGATCCATACTGCCCTTTACCAGCCATTTTAAAGCTAAATATAAAAAAAGCAATGAGCAAGGAGTAAATTTGAAATCAACAAAAAATCAGTTCATTTAGCATGTTGTATAGATGGTTGCGAATGTTTACAAAGTTTGGTAAATGCGCGCGCATCTTTACAGGCAATAAAAGAAGGACCACATAAAGGAAATTGACTATTTCCTTTAATTTATAGATTTAAGAAATAAACGATCTAAAAGGAGCTTGAAGTGGTTTTTCTTAACTCTAATTTTCTTTTTTTAAGATCAGGTTTTATTATTTCAAAAAGTAAGTTGCTTTTTTAACTTGATTTCTTCGATTGTTGCGATCTGTTCTTTACATTTCTTGCATGTGTGCATGCGTTCGATGTCCATGTTTCAGACACCAAATCAAAACAACTACGTCACGCCGCAACTCATTTATATTGCCATTACCCATAAATCTTCCACAAAAGGGTTATGAAACACATCAAATTATATACAGTATTCACCCATTAGATTACAAAAGGGAAAAGTGACCTGATACTTCTCAGTATAAAGTGTGTATCATTTTTTAAGGACAAAAATTGTGGAAAGTTTTAGGTTTTTCCAGACTTACTGACTCTGGTTTTTAATACGGTATGATGGTCTTAAGAGGTTGAATACAAAAATTTGGTAAATTATATAATAGGTATTAAACTAATTGTTTAAAAACTTTTTTAAACAACTTTCAATGAGCAACAAAACAAAAGGAATAGTTTTTGGTGTTATTACAACCTTGCTTTTATAAAAGAAACTACTCTATAAAATATATTAAAATATATTAAAGCCTTTTTACGTTATTACTTTACTTTATATCTAGACATGATGATTTGAAGACAATGTTAGACAGTTCCAAAGACTCTCAAAAACTTGATGCTATGAAACGCATAGTTGGTGTAAGTTTCATACTGTTTCAAACTATATATTTTTAATATGTTTCATGCAATGAAAATATTTTTACTGATGACTGTGAGCTGCTCTTTTTGAAAGATACATAAAACTTTTGAAGGTACTAGTTATATATCCTAAACTGAGTAAAACAACAGTATATATTTTCAAACAGCCACATTAATTTCCTATCAGATAGTGCTGTCTAGGAAGACGTAAAATTTATTAAAGGAGAGCTAAGGGATCGTCTCCAGGATCATTTAAAAAAAAGGGTTTCACATCGTTTCATTTTTAAATTAACATGATTTGCCATACAAATTTGAAACATTTTTTAAAAGAACGTTTTTGTAATGAAATCGTTTCAAATCACATAAAAATTGTTTCGTTAAATTCTGATTCGTTTTAAATTGTTTCATTATAAACTAAATTCATTTCAAAATCTGTTCATTACGCGTAAAAAGCACTTGCTTGTGGGAAAAAAAATTCACAACAACTGCGTTTGAAACATTTTCGCAGTGATTAAAATTGCAGTTTTGATTGCTCTCTTTTTATAACAAAATAGGTTATAAGTTACTTTCGTAAGGTTGTTTTCTTTCATTGTTTTTTTAATCGATATCTATAGTGGATTTTTCCACGTGACTATACTAATAAGTTAATAAAACTGTAATTCTGTGTTTATTGCGTAGTCAGGAGAAAATAATAAGAATCTGGTTTGTTTGCCAGTATTTCAGGCTAAAAAATTGAGATAATGAAAAACAATAGAGAAATAAAATAATGATCAGGCCCGTTTTGAATTTGCATATTCTTTTAACAAAAAGCTTGCCTACTGTGAACGATCACATTTTTGTAATTGTTTCCTCAAAAAATTATTTTACACATTCATGGAAATTTGTGATTTGGTATGGGCTGCGGTCTGTCATGGTGGTAACGAAAAGTTGAAAGGGGCGCGAATAGGATCAAAATCAAAGCCACCACAAATAGCGCGCTATATTGACCAAAAGTTTTTGTTTATGAATTGTTTTTTGCGTATAGCAGCGTTTTTTTGTTGTTTTCTTATTATCGTGTAGCTTTATATAGTTTACCCAAAATAATGAAACCGGTAGATATATATTCTATTCGAATTTCGAGAAATCTCTCATCAAATGAGGGTGTTCATTGTCTTGAAATGATTGTTTTGATTTACTGTATGTTGACAATGTTTTATTGTTCGAAATTGACTCAAGTTGTGTGCTCTCCAGCCATATCTCAGTTATCAAAAAATAGTCACAACTTTTAATATGATTCAATTTATCATCATCTCTTTCTCTAAGTTTGTGCCTTAATATTTTATACCAAATTTTATCATTGAATATTTTATATTTTAATAAATACATTTTAATTATTTATCATCATAGTGTTGTGTGAGTGTTCAAACCGCTTCAGTTCTTGTTGTTTTTACATGAGACATTAGAAATTCGATTGACAATATTTTATGTTAAACATACACCCGTTTTCAAGTAAAATAAAAATTATACAACAGGTCTATATAAACAAGAACGTTGCCATAGATACAAGATATATAAACATAATCAATACAATATTTAAGTATAAAGTATGTGTACAATACGAATGTGTGATCAAACCGGACGGTTTTCTTGTTGTTTTTTTAAATATTGCTCCATTTAGCTGCTTTAAATTTGCGTAAACTTAGTGACTACATCTAGACGTCTAAGTTTTTATTGTGTCCAAAATGTGCTTTTAGCAACTGACCAGAGTCCTTTAAGAGGCTTCAAAACCTAGCATGGTTTGTGGTCACCGGCTAAGTAGCATACACATTTCCCAAATTTAGATTAAGGATACGGTAACCCCCTTCAGGGTCATTTTTTTAAAAAAATATTTTTTTTTTAAATTTGATTCTTTGGCATATTTTCCTAATATTTTTCAAAAAAGAATCAAAAATATTTATTGTTAAGAGGGATAAAATGAGAAAAAATCTTTTTTATCTTTTAGTGTTTTAAACAGTGTGCTCAAAGTTTAAAATTCCTTAAATATATTTAATCTGTATGATAATTAAAGAGAGTTATGCAGAACGAATAAAAAATTGCATCTCTACATATAACATAGGAAACATTCACACTTTAATAATCTATACAAATATATTATTATTTATCATCTATACCTTTTTAATTTATTTCTTTATTTTTTTCGTTTTTATCCTGTTATGTTATGTTATCCTGTTGTCTGTTTAACAAAAGCTAGATCCAAAGTTCTGCGAAAACACTTTACCTTTAATTTTTAATAAAATATTCATGAGTTATTAATTATTCATAACGTTTAAGTGGGTGTAACCATGATTCTTGCAGGTAAAGCAAAGGTCTTTGATTTGCTTTTTCTCGAAATAAAATTTTCAGTCGTAACGGTATATATTTTTGTCGAACACTCCCCTCCATCTTGTCGAAATTGTACAAAAACAAGTTTTTTGCGACAATTATATCTTTGGCTACAAAACTTTGCTTTTTCTAACGCAGAAAGTGAGGAAATATCGAGTTATTGATCTATCATGCTTAGAAATAGATAAATCAGTCATAAAACAGCTATTGTAACACAAAATATGCTATATTTTTGAAACCACATGTTGTTTTGAGTAAAAAAAGCAACGTTTTTTAGAGCTGAATAAGAGCTTCGCAATGATATTTTTTTCAACGAACAAAAATTTTACTGAGGGAGTGTTTGACAAAATGAACTGGAAGGGTGAATTTTTGTATATGATTTTTTTTCTACTTTTTGGATTTTTTTATGGAAATATTTTATCATCTGTAGAGATAATTTATTTGGCTTTCAGAATATATATATTTGTTAGGGTTAATATAGCGAGCAGAGGAGATATTTTAAATATACTGAGTATGTGTCTCAGGGGGTTACCGTATCCTTAAACAACAGGATTGGGTGTGTCACTATTGTGGATGTATTTTAGTTGCACCTTTTTAATAGCGAGATAGTTTATGCAGTCGCAGTCGCAGATTCTGCATCTTGTTTTTTATTGGCTCAACGATTCTGTAATTTATGGTATTGTAGGCAGAATAGCTCTTTAACTTGAGTTAATTTATATTTTCCTACCCCTACTCCTAACAGGGTTAATCTAGGCTGTTAGGCCCCGATTGGGAATTTATTTTAGAGTCTCCTGGAGGCCACCCATGGTGATGGCAGAAGGAAAAATTTAGGATTTTTGTGTCTGAAATGGCTTGAAACAGCCTTCCCAGAATAAATTTTGAATGAAATATACCAGCCATCACCGTCTCTCACAATGATGCTATAACTTTTTTCACTACTATGATGTAATATCATAATGTAATAAGTTTCAAATAATTTGAAGTCAAGCACATGATTTATAATAAACACTAAAAAACTATATATGAGCAAAAAATTAACAATGTTTTAATGTGCGATGAATTATTTCTTTCACATACTCCGAATATATTAACATCATGATTTATGTACTTTAAAAAGACATGTTGTAAAATTTATATGTTGAAAAAACTATCTTGGTCTTTCTTTAGATCAACACAAGTATTTTGTTGTTAACGTCATTGAAGAAAGTGTTCATACATCTATTGTTTGACTTCAAATGTTCTCCTTCTCAGTGTTATTTTGCTTGTCTCCCAATGAAAACCTAAAAAGCACTGGGAAGGGGTGAATATTTGATGCTCCATCCCACATGAATTTGATAACTTCTGCTCATACTACTATCAACTATTAATTAAGCAATTCTATGCCCGTAACATGCATTCATTGATTGTTTATCAAAATAATCGCCAGATAAGATGGTGACTTTGTGCTTCATACTGTGTTGCAAATCAACGGCTTAAATTATACTGTTTCTAATATAAGACAGGTCTACTACTAATAATAATAATAAATATTTAAAGTGGCTAGCCCAGAAAATCACAAAAACCTATAGTTAGTGGATTGTTTCCACTGGGGGCCACTAGAACAAAAAAGAAACAAAAAAATGATAAACCTTAGACTGCCTCAGCTCAATCAAACATAGTAACATTTATAATCTGTGAAAATTAAAAAGAAAAAGAATAAAAAACAAAAATTAAAAAGTTAAAAAGTGATCTCCATTAGAATTTGCCAAATACATTAGAGATGGAAGTCTTAAACGAAAGCAGACTTCCATCACAGGTCACTTGGTCTGGAAGATTATTCCACACTTTTGCAGCTCTAAATGGGAAGGCTTTTTTGCCAAATTCCGTGTTGACCAAGGGAAGTGTGAACCTGTTTCTTGAAGCTCCTCTTGTTTGATGATTATGACAGTTTTTTGTCAAAAGGAATTTTGAGCGCATGTAATCAGGAGCAGTGTGATTCATGGCTTTGAAAACTAATATGGCATCGTTTTTGATGAGTAAATTATTCATTGAATATTCCCTCTCTTCCCCAAGAAAGGTACGGACACATTTTAATCGTTTTTCTTGTTTTCCCAATCTGCCTTGGGTGGCACAAGCCCATGCTGAGGAGCAGTAGTTGAAATATGGCATGACAAGTGCATTAATTAAAAGGTTTTTTGTGTGAGGTGTTAACAGGATGCAATGGTTCTAATTTTAGAATATTTAATTAAGATTTTTTTATTTATGTCATTAATGTGCTCTTCCCATTGCATTTTTTGATCAAATGTAACCCCAAGATGTTTAACTTTTTCGCTCCTCTTCAAAGGAATACCCATATAGTTGATAGTTTTGTTCTCAACTTTTTTTAACTGACTGTGGTTGCCGAAAAAGATTGTTCAGTTTTGTCCGTATTAATAGTCATTTTGTTATTATTCAGCCAGAGGTCGACTTGCGAAAGTTCTAACTCGACCTGGGAGACAACGGTATCCAAGTTTTTATGGGACGAAATAATTATTGTATCATCTGCATATAGATGGTGGTAGTTTGAATTGATGACAGATTTTAAGCCATCAATATACAAAAGAAAGAGCAGGGGCCCCAACACAGATCCCTGCGGCACCCCAAAAGCGTCTTCATGAAGCAGATCTGATCCTGTGTCGTTTACAAGAGTCAGCTGCATTCGGCTATTAATTTGGACCAATCTTGAAAGGCCTCTACAATTAGAAAAGAGCTAATCTTTCAAGGGTTTGTCTTCCATGAGGAGTTACAATTAGAAGTGGGTCCAGTATGTAAGAGGGTCTTTTATTAAAGGGAAAAACGGTAATTATATACAAATGCAGGGCATAGCCAGAATAGTTGGTTTTCTAAAAAAAAATTGGAAATGTTATTGAAAAATTTTCAGTAAGAACTAATTTCTGTGCAAAAAAAGTAAACATTCACACTTCCACTGGGCCCAGGGAACAGAATCCCCCCCCCCCTCCTTTTTCTTTTTTTATTTCCAAAAGCATGAGTATAAACATTGTTAACTTATAAACTTTTAGATGATGGCGTCAGGAAAAGATGTGTCAGAACTTTTCCCTGCCGTGGTCAAGAACGTCGTCTCAAAGAACATAGAGGTGAAATTTTATCTTTTAAATTATGTCAACAGGCAAAAAAGAAAAAGTTGTTTATGCTCCAGAAGTTTCTTTAGTGAAAAAAATTGAGAGAAATAAGTAGAATAGAAATAAATTCCTTCCCTATGATGCCAAAAAATGCCTGCATTTTGTATCTGTCTGTTGTTCAATTTTTGTCAGAATAAACAAAAATGGTATTTAGATAAAGAAGCTAGTGTATGTGTACTTGGTGCGATATGCTGAAGAACAACAAGACCTTGCTTTATTATCAATTGCAACCTTTCAAAGAGGCTTGAAGGTATCTCCATTTCCAAAATTTATTTAAGCTACCAGCATTTAATTATAGCATGAGAATTGTCTTGATATCAATCTTATATAATAATACAAAGTGTATGTAATGGTCATAGTGGATGTGTCCATTTTCCTTTGATGTAAATATCCTATATTAAATTAATGAAGCCATTACAGCACACTTAAAAGTTTAAGGCCAAATAACTTGGAAACGATGTGGTGACGTCAATGATTTTTCAGCGCGTGGGTAACTAGGGACCACCTGGGACCAATTTGGGTAATTTTCCACACATGGGTCCCCAAATCCGTTTTGGAATGGACGGGTTGATGACGTCATCAAAAAACCTTCAAACCCTAATATCTCTGCAACCATTTGTCAAAAGTACAGGATCCTATACATTTTCTTGATCAGCAGTTTAAGCAGTTTTTTGTGGATGCGTTGCTGACGTCATCAAAATTTAAATGACGCTTCTTTTTTATTTTTATCCTGCCTCAGTGGATTTTTCCACGGCTTTATTGACTAGTAATATTGTTTTGCAAAATTTAGTTTTTGTTTATTTAATGAAAGGATCCGAACCAACTAATTCGTGCAAGTGCTTTAAGAGTTTTGTCAAGTATTCGCGTTCCTGTAATTGTGCCAATCATGATGTTGTCGTTAAAAGAAGCAGTCACTGATATGTCACCCTATGTTCGCAAGACTGCTGCTAATGCAATCCCAAAGCTTTACTGGTATGTTTTATGTTGTTACTGCTAGCATTTTTGATGTATTGCAATGATAAAAATTATATTCCTGTTGTCATTTTAAGTTTGGATGCAGAGCAAAAAGATGCACTAGTGGAGATCATTGAAAAATTGTTACAAGATAAGACAACAGTAAGTTTAATTATTATTTTTGTGACATTAAACAATAAAATATTAAAAAATGTCCTTGCACAGTAGCACTTCTTAAATTGTTGATTGGATTAGAAGAAAATTAATCCTTCACTCCCGCAAAAACACAATACAAGCATTTATCAAATATGACAAAGGGATTAAATAATAATCTTCCACCAGCAGGTGGACAATTTTCTGATGATGCTCCTGCACTACAAAATAATTCAGGAATTAAAAATATTAAAGTAGCCAAATACAAAACTTTTTGGCAACAGTCTAAAGTTTGTTGATTCAAGGGACAACAGTGTCAATTAACCGTACCCACAATAAATTTTGTAACAACAGACTGTAGGATGTGATTTATTTAAATTTAACGAAAGCTTATTCTTCAAAATAGATTCGCAGATGTTTGGCGTTGTTTACCTGTACTGAGTGCTAATCCCGGTATCACTCACAATTAATTTTTTAACTTTAACAGAAACTTGTTCTGGATGAGTGACACCGTTCAATGCTCAACCTGATATTCAACACTTAATTTCTAGTGGCTGGTCTCCCAGCAGGGTGGCCATGCCTCCTTTTAAAATCCTTATTTTTGAAAACCCTCTGAAGTCCTTTATTGTCCTCTAAAAAGTTAAAAAATTTCCCCTTTAACATTCTATTTTTTTTCAGGTACAGTGATAATAGTTTATTAGTTTCACTATTATGTTAGGGACCGTCTCAAAATGTTCGTACGTAGTTCGTATAATTCGTATCAAAAACTTTGTATCGATTTATTAAATCTTTCGTATCATTTTATTTTTAATACGAACTTTTTCGTATCATCAAAATTACAAGTTCGTATAAAGTTCGTATCATTTAAAATAAAGTTTGTATCATTTAAAATAAAGTTCGTACGTAGTTCGTATCATTTTTAAAGAAGTTCGTATAAAAATTTGCTTATACGAAGTTCGTTTATTATAATTGGACTATTATCTATAGTCTTTATATTGAAATTTTTTCAACAATTATAAAGTTCGTTTCGTTATACGAACTTCGTTTATTTTAATTGGATTTATTATCTAAGGTCTTCCACGGCATCGTAGAAAGCGAAAATATCGCGTAGATCGTTTAAAAATCATGAAAACAGGATCGTAAAAAGCGAAAAGATCGCCGTAGATCGTTTAAAAATCATGAAAACGGGATCGTATAAAACCAAAAGATCGCCGTAGATCGTTTAAAAATCATGAAAACGAGATCGTAGAAAACGAAAAGATCGCCGTAGATCGTTTAAAATCATGAAAACGGGATCGTATAAAGCGAAAAGATCGCCGTAGATCGTTTAAAAATCATGAAAACGGGATCGTAGAAAGCGAAAAGATCGCCGTAGATCGTTTAAAAATCATGAAAACGGGATCGTAGAAAGCGAAAAGATCGCCGTAGATCGTTTAAAAATCATGAAAACAGGATTGTAGAAAACGAAAAGATCGCCGTAGATCGTTTAAAAATCATGAAAACGGGATCGTAGAAAACGAAAAGATCGCCGTAGATCGTTTAAAAATCATGAAAACGGGATCGTAGAAAGCGAAAACATCGCCGTAGATTGTGTAGATTGAACCTATGAATATGCAATTTTGCTAGTCTTTTCAAAGAAGTCAAAATCGTATATTTTACTTCTTTTATTTCTGGTTTCGTTTAAAGTTCGTATCATCGTTTAATTCCTTTGTTTCTGGTTTCGTATTGAAATAATTATGCGCAATTACGCCGGTACTTTTGAAGTTCGTTTCAAGATCGTATAGCAATTTACTTCGTTCAAAGTTCGTATAATTTCATTTTGTATGATAAAAAAACTTCGTTTAAGTTCGTATCATATATTAAAAAAGTTCGTATAAACTTCGTTTACATTTTTTATTTTAAACGAAGCACTTCGTATGACATTCGTTTCACGAAACGAAGTACTTCGTAGCGTTCGTATAATTATACGAAAAAAACATACGAACATTTTGAGACGATCCCTTACAGATATTTACATTTGTTATAGTGATATAAACTGTTAGTTCTATCCTTCATGTTAGTAATGCGTCCCTCATCAAAAGCTTTATTTCAATTGTTTTTTAGTCATTTATCCTGAAAGTAATATACTTTCCTAAACATATTTATTCTTGTCATCAGAAATTGATAGACTAAAGAAACCCTAAGAAATCAATATAGAAATCAATATAGAAGTTGTTGTGGGTGCAAGATAATTATGTTTTTTCATGCCCTCTCTAGGATTTGAACCTGGATCTCTCATTTGCATGAGTGTCATAGCCATTAGACCAACAGGGCATAAATATATATATATATGAAATTTTACAGGTACATCTTATATAGGCTTATAGATTTACAGCACACATAGCCTAGTTAATTTTTTTGTGGATATCAAAATTCAATTTTTTTTAATTATACTAACTAGATGGGGAGACCTGGCGTTGAAATGTCTGGTTTAGTCACAAGTAACTGTGTTACCCAGCGGTAAACGTCTGGTGGAGCAATTAATAGGAATTGTAAACTGTGCCACACATTCATGTGGAGCGCTTTAGTACAAGTATGCAGTATTTCGTAAATCGTGTGAAGCACACACAGCATTAAGGTGTTTCAGGTGTAATAAATTTTTCCAAAAAAATTTCTGCAAAAAAACACTTTACATGCTGTGCCCATCTTAACAAAATTTCTCAAAATATTACTGGCAAAACTTAAAAATGAATTTTAATCCAGGCTCAGCGCGTAGTACAGGTAAACAATGTTGGTTTATGCCATTTCAAAAAAATAAGTGCAACTTCTTTTAAATAGAACCACAGGTAACAGCTTGTCGTTAACATTGGGCTGAGTGATTAGTACATGTATACTGTGTCGCACATACGTTTCCGCATAATACCCATTCCCAAAACTATCCTAACTTGGGTTTAAATAAACAGCCTGTTGTTACCCTACGTAGTTAAAACAATCACTCAGCAATTTTATTTTGTGGAAAAGTTTTTGTAACATTTAAAAATAAAAACACAGTTTATAACCTGCAAAAAGAATCCTGCAACATTTTTGGGAAAAGTTCTCGTGAAAGATCAAAAATTAATTGTGACATGGGATAGGCATAACACATTACATAAAAACAGCAAAACAACCCATTGTTACCCTGTTCAGCTAAAAATCAAACAGCAGTATATGTTTATTTTGTACAACAAGTTTTTATGACAATGGGATAAAAGCTCTTATTCCAAACTGAACAAAAACTTTATAAGAATAGCAATTAATTAGGCTAGCTTGGTATCTAGCTAGAGCTAGACTTAAGCATGATATTCCGCATTGGTGTAAAGATCAGGTCTAGTTACAGAAACAGAAATTATCAGGACATTATTTGTATACATATCTGGAAATTAAATAAGAAATAATGAATATATTTGAAAATTTTCAATACATGTTGCAATTGAATGAGAAACGCTTTTCAGAATTTAAAACGCCTCAGTAATAACAAATATAGATGTTGAAAAGTTGAACTGGTGTATGCTCAGCGGCAGGGTTAAAAAAGTTGATTTCCTGATGTGCCTACAATATAGCTACAAGCGTCCACAAAAATATGGCTCCCCACTATCCCTCAATGTTAAAAAGAGCCCTTTGTGGCTGAGCAGGGTAAACGATTACACGTGACCACATCAACCTCTATATAAACATTGATCATGAGTAGGGATGGAACGTACTTTCTGCCAAATATGTAGCTAGCTATGTTCTTTTGCTGACTTTGCTAAACATTTTGGTTCTTGGTTTTTGGTAACATTTAAAAATAAAAACAAAGTTTATAACCTGTTTTTACCCTGTCAAGCAAAAAGAATCCTGCAACATTGCTTTGGTTTATGGGAAAAGTTCCCGTAAAAGATCAAAAAATAATCGTGACATCAGATGACCGGAAACAAGGGATGCCATAGAAACGAGAGACAAGTTGCATCAGATGAAATTGATGAAATAGGTAGAAGTGAAATAGTGTCAGTGGGGCTTTGTAGTGTGCCATCTATAACAGGTTAATACACCCTCTGCTACCAGTGTTAAAAGGTGAAATAAACGTCTAACCTGATAATCCTTGTAGCTCGAACTTGAGTTCAACGCAACTACTATTAAACACAACAGCAACACAACGTTGTAATATCTGTACCAATGTACCAAACAGTAACTAAAATTAGTCTTACAGTTTAAACACGAACAGTAGGTTAACATACAGTATGTAAATTGTAAATAAAGATAAATAAAGATAACATTATAGTGTTTTACGTGTAATATATTTTAAAAGATATAACTTTCCTTCAACTTAACCCGTTGTAATCCTGTCATAGCAAAAGCAATTGGTCAATATTATTTTATTTTACATAATAAGTTTCCGTGAAAGTTAAAAAAATTAATTGTGACACTAGGATGAGCAGTTAGTACAGGTAAATCGTGCCTTACATGTATATAAGCGTAATACCCTTTTTCCAAAAAATTACAACTTCATTGCAACTTCGGTTTAAATAAAAACACAGGTAAATAGCCTGTCGTCCATCTGAAACAATGGTTCAGCCATTTTATTTCGCATGTGGCTAAAAAATATATTTGCCTTAAATGTGAAAACATACAGAAAACAAATATTACAAAATAAAAAGCATTTGAAGATGAAAAGGTCAAACAGAAACCTACAAACCAGCATTAAACACACCATTTCCAAAATTAATATGGCTCTGTTTTACACGTTCCTTCATCGGCATGTCATGGCCGCAAAAATCTGGGATTGTTTTTTTAAAGAGATTGGCCGTTTTAAGTGGCTGCTACACATGGGCGATCAAAACAAAGTCAGTAAAAATATAAAAGGCATTTCTTATTATGTGCAGATATAAAAATTTCTCGTTTCCATAACAGGATTGTGTTTCGCGGACAGACAGACAAAATACATAAATATTAAAGAGATGCAGTGAATAACAATATTACCAAAGTTTTGACTATAAAGCCAGGTCGAGCTTAATCAGAATTTGATTGAAAAGGATAATGTTAATATCATTTGGTCAGAAATTTTCTGAGCATGTGCAAAGGTTTAAAGAACACTTAGCTGAAATTTAAAAAAAAAAAAATGAAATTGTGGTTTAAACTGTTCTTGTTGAAGCTCAAAATGTTTTTCAAATGGAACTAAACACTTTAAGCATTGCCATTAACGACAACTTACCCATGCTCTAGAATATCAATTTCTTAACTTTTTTGTTACATTTTTGGCTTTTACTCTAATAGAAAGCTAGGTTAGCACGTCATATATTACAGGATTTGACGTCTGTTGCTTATGTGGGAGCGTGTTGGCATACACATGCGTCTCCTGAAATTCCCTGCACAGAGGTCCCAAAATTTGAGTAAAATGGCAGCGCTTACATCAGCAACAATTAACGCTCCAAATAACCTAATCACACTAATTATTCTCACCTGTCATGATCATAAGTTCGATAAGGGTAAACTGCTTCTTTTATGCTAAAATTTTCTTACCTAGTGATTAAACAATGTAAACAATATAAAGCAAATCTTTTTTCTACTCTTAGCTTGTTGCAGGCAGCACTGTGATAGCTTTTGAAGAAGTGTGTCCAGAAAGAATAGACCTCATCCACAAAAATTATCGAAAGCTGTGCAACATGTTAATTGATATTGATGAATGGGGACAGGTGGCTGTTATTAACATGTTAGTACGATACTCTAGAACACAGTTTCTTGATCCTAACAAGAATGTGGTATGTGTTTTTTGTTTTTGTTGCTGTTTTAGCAGGGTTTTAGATTTCTTTGGTGTTTAAGTACTACTACTACTATATATATATATATATATATATATATATATATATATATATATATAGTATATAATATATATATATATATTTCAGCAGCTTAAAAGAAGCTCTCTATTCTTAACATAATATCTATTTAAAAATATGCAGCATAAATCTTTATGAGCCTTCTTTATTTTTTTTTTCCAAATGTTTATTAACATATTTTCAATGTTAAACGTGTTACTGCAGAGTGAATTTTCAACTTTGTATGGTTTATGTAGTTGTTTTGGGGAAAATCTATAATAATCTATAATACTTTTACGAGATTTTATTGTAAGATCAGTAGTAAGACAAAACTTGTAATAATAACGTTCAATGATTACTGGTAGATAATTTAAAATTACTGTTGAAGTCGAAAATTGTAACCGGTACTACCTATACTGGTACTATTCACGAACACTAGAGTTGGCTCTTTAAACGATTTGTGAATAAACCTTTTGTTTTTGTTATTCTATTTTTTTTTAATCGTCCTGTACCATTATTTTTTTTCATTTTGGAGACAAGTGTTTAAACTTGTGAACCCCAAACATGAGAACTGGGCATCTGACCTAGCGTCTCTGTTGATCTTCAACTTCCTTGCCTCTGATAGTCGAAATAATGTTCAAATAAAAATGGGGCTGAACTAATTTTGTTCTTCGATGCAAAAAATATATAAACAAACAGAGCAGTTATCATCGCCATAAGCCAGTGTGTGTTATTTTCTGTAAAACTAGCTGTTGATTGATGTCGTCCAGAAGATAAATACTCATTTTTTGAAATGTGGAACATTGTGATATGGATGAACAAATAGACAACAAAGGAAAGTTTGATTATATAGCTAACATGATTTTTAATTTTATCTATGTATTATCTGTGGTTTTGTTAAAACATGTTACTAAACCTTCCATGCAAATCATAACAAAGAATCCATTCACAACTTGCGAGAAGAGCGCAATAAATTATAATTTCCATTGTAACATTATTTTTACTATTTCGCCTGCGAGAGTAGTATTGGTTTCCTTCCAACTCCTAACTAACTAACAGTCTTTTCTCTTTTGGGCTGGTGTGTTAAAACATTATTTTTTTACCACTGTTGTATTTACAGGGTGTCTAGCGAACCCTAAAAACCCGGAAAGACCCTGAATTTATTTAGGTGGCCCTAAAAACCCTGAATATCATAAAAATTAGCCAAAAAACCCTTAAAACCCTGAAAAAATATTTTTCTTTCAGTTTGCAATAATGTTTTAAGTGACAAAGTTCAAGGAAAGTATTATAACCTCATGTAGAAACTTTGTTCTATGAGTTATATTTATACTCAGTGGAAATATTGCATTCATCATATTCATATAATATTATATTCAATTTTGTATTTTTGTGAATTTTGTGTGAGGAATTTAAGCTTTTGAGTGGCCACCTTTCAGATGTATTGTTGTTTGATTGTTTCTCTTCTTTGTTTTCAAATGAGTAGTCATGTAGTAGATAAACCGATTGAATGAGTTTCAAAATTCGTAACCTCCTGTTATCACACTACCTAACTCATGAAACTGAGAAAAAACATTCTTTGTGCATTTATACCATCAAATTTGGTTTTTATTTTTATTTTGATTCTAAGAAAATATCTTCAGGTGAAAAAATTATTTTTATTTTGCTATAGCTGTAGATATTTTTTTGCTATAGCTGTAGATATTTTCTGTCTGTTTCATTGCTTCATCCTGTTTACAAACTGCTTGATTTTTGAAAAGCACCTACATTATTTTACGGTATCTTTGTAGGACCCTGAAAAGGGAAGAAAAAACCCTGAAAAATTACAAAATATTGGCAAAATAACCCTGAATGACACTGAATTTGATTTCCGAAATTCACTAGACACCCTGATTTATCTGAACAAAATAATTTCGATCTTCATTGTATGACATTTTGTATCGCAGCCCGTTAAACTTCAAAGGGAAAAGACCTATGATGGGAAAAGATTGAAAAATACACTTTTTGATAAAGGTGAAGGAGGGGTGAGGGGGGATTCAGGGAATATTTTTTCGTTTATGAGCGAAGCAAAACCAGTGCAATTTTTTTCATAAATAATAGACGATTGAAAAACATTCTAAGTACTGTCCGGTTGCGTATTCGCCTATCTCAGCATTTTTAAAATTCAATAAAATCCCTATGTGCAGAATTAAATTTAATAAATTTAATTCTGCACAATTTAATAAATTTATTGCTTGTGGTGCAAAAGTTTCCGTGAATAGATTACAAGCTTCTAAAGTATACATTAGCATTACTTTGGTTTTGCAAGAGGTATTTTTACCCAATTGTAAATTATACCTTAACAACATGGATATATGTTCGCGTGGATTAATAATCAGGGTGTCTGACAATGGACATTTCTTTCGCATATAGATTAAAACTTCGCGAGCGCAAAGTGTTATTTTTTACTTCAAAATACTGAATGCAACGTCTAGGTCAATTGGCCGGGTGGCTTAAAGTCTTAAATTTCCCAGATTTCCTTCTTTATACCAGTCAACGTAAGGCATAGACGAAGTAAATCAACTCGCCGTATATATATAATTTGAAATCTATTACATGCTTTATGTATAAGAATATCATAAATCTTAATTCTAACCAGGCTGGTCATTATTCTTTAAACAAAACACAAATTGTGTTTAACCAAATATTGTGAGAAACTTTATTTAAAGTTTCCTACACAACCGTTTTCCTCGTTTTGCTTTTTTTTCGTCTGGATAACCACCGCCGGCCCTTTCTTTATTTTAGTTATAATGTATTACTCTTTTATAAGAATCTGGTTTGTTTGCTCATATTTCAGGTTAAAAAATAGGCCTATTGTTTAGAAAAATACCATTAACCATCACATTTTGAATTTGTTTCCTCAAAAAATTATTTTTTTAAAAATATTGCCCCATTTAGCTGCTTTAAATTTGCGTAAACTTAGTGACTACATCTGGAAGTCTTAAGTTTTTATTGTGTCCAAAATGGTCTTTTAGAAACTTACCAGAGTCATTTGAGAGGCTTCAAAACCTAGCAAGGTTTGAAGTCACAGGCCAAGTACCATACACCACTTTGGTTTTCCCAAATGTAAATTAAACAACAGAATTGGGTGTGTCACTATTGTGAATGTATTTTAGTTGCGCCTTTTTTAAGAGCGAGATAGTTTATGCAGCTTCTGCATCTTGTTTATTTTTGTTATCTTTGGTCGATAAAAATATCATGCTGTTTTTGTGAGATAGTAAATGAAATTAGCGTGTTGTTTTTAGGAAGGAGAAATGATGTTTGAAACTTATCGATGGCGAAAACCTTTTTTTAATAAAAAGCTCATCTATTCACAAATTTCCGACCACATTTATTGTAGAACTAATAATAGTTTTTTTAAGTGAGAAGTATTTCGCCTATAGTTTCAAACAAATTCTATGAGCTTGGCAAAAGACAATTTGATGCACGCTTCAGATATCGTGCTATTTTAAATAAAGCTATTCTTTTAATAGTAAGAAAAAAATTATAAGAACACAAGCCTCAGATTTTGCCTAAATTGTCTCAAGCCAATGAGTATTTTGAAAGTTTAGATGCAAACAATTATGTCAGTGCAAACCCCTAAATTCTAATCTACCATTAAACACAAACTAATAAAACGAACCCAGAATTGAAATCGGTCGATTTAAGATGGCAATTTTATACCAAAAAACAAAAACAAAAAAGTTTAGCAAAGTAAGCAAATGAGCATAGCTAGCTAGATCTTTTGCAGATAGTATGTTCCGTTCTCACTAGTGCTCAATGTTTATATAAAGGTATGTCACATGTAATCGTTAACGTTGCTCGAACACAAAAGTGCAGTTCTTAACATTGAGGGGGAATGGAGAGCCATATTTTTGTGGACGATTGTAGCTATATATATTGTACGCATGTCAGGAAATCTCAAGTAACAGAATGGAAATTATTTCAATATATATATATATATAAACTTTTTCAACATCCACAATCGTTATTACTGAGGCGTTTATATAAATTCTGACAAGCGGTTCTCGTGAAATCATCAACACCTACTGAAAATTTACAAATATATATACTATATATATCATTCATTCTTTGGGTCCAATCAGAACAAATTTCAGAAAAATGAATAATTTTCCAATAATTTTCCGTTTTTGTAACTTGAGCCGAACTGTACACTGATGCCAGACACTATTCTTGTTCCGTTTAAAATAATATATATTATAGTGAAATTGTTATGTTTGTTTTGGCTCTACGTAACCCTAAAATCTCCATTATTCGTTTAAAAACAAAAACACTGGCGTATGAAATTATCAAAACGGGACTCCATACAGGTAAAAATATCATGGCATTTTGAATTAAAGCAGGAACACAAAAACGTTTAATATTCTTTTTAACAGTCTTGCTACAATCGTTCCAATGTAATTCGATTTTTTTCTTCATATGGAAAAAAACTCCTCAAATAAAACAAATAAACAGCAAAGAACAGTTTAAATTAGGTTGAAATTGGTTTGAGGAGGTGATATAATTCTTTCCTATTCACTTATCAGGAGACAGAAAGAAACAAAAAAAAGTTTTAGACAGAAAGAAAATTCGCTATACTTACTCAAATTAGTCACTATAAATTGTTTTTTAAACCAATATCAAATGATTTTTTGGAAAAATATGGAGACAAACCCATACAAATCTGTCAATTATGGGACTCCAACTTCACAACAGGAATAATAAGAAAAAGGAAAACCTTAACTACCACCTTGATATGGACTAAGGAGGTTAAAGATTTCATCATTCCATTGGATGACCAAGTAGGGGATATGGATACGATAAAATTTAATTGCTTTGCCCCCACTAAACAAATCAGAGGATATGAGTGGAATCAAACAAAACAAATGTTTTAAACCAATCTGTTTGTTCCGGCAGAGTTTTAACCAATGTCAGGCTTGAACAGGAGTAAAATATCTGGAGTGCGGGCCAAAAAACGCCAAAGTCTTTGTGGCGAGTGCAATAGACCGCATGCCTTTAAGTGAAGTTAGGCGTGCGTAGTACACGCCTTAAATACTTGGCGTGCATACGTTTTTCTCTATCATTCAAAAACTGTACAGAAGTGGGACCTCAGAATTTTCTTACTTCGCAATTGATGGAAGACTTCGGCTATTTTAAGAAGTGGGGGGACATACAGAAGTGTGGTGAACCCCAAACACCGACGCTACTTAGTAATCACTTGACGGTTGATCATCAGTTGTGACACTAGCGTTAAACTTGTGACCTCTGGTAATAGCAACCCAAATTAATAAAAAAATGCAAGAGAGAGTCATAAAATTCGCTTTTTATCTGCTTGTGGCTCAAACATTTAAAAAAATTTAAATATGATTAGGGTGGTGTAATTACTTTGTATTTATGATTCGCAAATTGCTCGATTACCCAACCCAAGACAGAAATCTTATATGTAGTAAAATTAGAGATAAACAGAATGCTATTTTCAAGACTTTCTTCAAATAAAATAACTAAAACAAAAATACACTACAAGAAAATTATTCAGAATCCAACTCTTTGTTACTGGTATCAGTATCGCTTCTGTCACTATCAAGACTTTCGTCACTGTTGCTATTGCCTTCACTGCTGGTATCATCATAATCATCACCTTCGCTCGTAGATTCATCATCAGCAATTTTTATAGTAGGCTCAGGCACAGCTTCAACAGGTTTGAGGTTGTTTTCGAAGGCAGTTGTTCTACGTTTAGCCATATAGTTTTTCAAGACGTCTTGTTCCCGCTAATCATGATGCTGTCTTCCATGGTCGAGTGGTTCATGCACAAACGGCGATCTGACAGTATTGTTGTGAGAATACTGAACACTCTCTCGACTCTTTCTAACAACGAGGCAACAAAGTAAACCGGCACACCTTCTTTTTCTGCGCGTACGAGTACCAACTCTTTTTCGTTGTTTGTCTTTTGTGCCTGGCTACCATCCGATAAAACAGCCATAAGTGATTTGCTAAACATAATCGTTGCAACTTTGTCACTGATGGCGTCAGCTATGTAGTGAATGAATTCACCAGCTAAAGAAAGAAATCAATAACTGACATTGATATGATTATACGAGTTTCCTCAAATAATATATCCAAAAGTTCTCTATACTACAATACTGACAGCTAAAAAACAAGTTTCCTCAAAAAATGATTTAATTATCTGGAGAGTTCTCTATACTGCAATACTGAGAGCTAAAATACGAGTTTCCTCAAAAAATGATTTAAATATATCTTGAGGTCTCTACTACAACACAAAACCCTGGGTACAAGGAAATAAAGACAAACCAGCTTTATGGTTATCTTTGCCTTTCACAAGTTTTACACCATTGATCTTCTGGCATTTCACTAGCACTCCGAAGTGTTTATGTGACATGGCAGGATGCAGTGCCATCTCATCAACTTCATGTATGCGTCTTCTGCTGAATCCTTCAACTTTGCTGTATATTCATCTGTCCCCTTCTTATTTTTGCACCACTGGGGCCAACATTCTTCCCATCTGCTACTTGTATATTTGTTGCCATGTTTTCATATGAAAGAGCAATTCTGTGTGTTTCACCAAGAAGATGACGATCCACCTTGAAAAAAAATTGTTATACATTTGTTAATTATAAATCACGAACACGTGTTTTCAGGAAATATAAATTAAATAATTACGGGAAATATGGTGGTAGTACAATATCAAACTAAGTAATACCTGGTGCTTTGTGACAACAGATGTTCCATCTGTGAATGCTTTCAATGAATTGACTGCTGCTCCTTTCACAGACAATTTGTTTTTGTGTTTCGCACACACTTTATACCAGATAAAATTCACGTACGTCTTTCCATTTTCAGTTTTCGTCTTGTCCGATAACCGCTTCTTTTTCCCACGAAAGGAAAGTGCTTAATTCTTTTCTATTTCCTTTTTTTCTGTCATGTTCAAAGTGGCTAATTCAAATGACTGCGTGATCATTCAACTTCTCAAACGACTGATAAGAGAGACGTGATAGCTATTACGCAATTTTGTTTTTTCGAATATACTTTATACATCTTTTGTTAAAAAAATTCTCAAGGTACCTTTTCGATTCGATTGTGTAATAATTTTTTTTCTCCACCCGTTTTAAACTTTTGACGTAAATTACGAAAAAAAGAAGACAAAGAAAAAGTTAAAAAATGCGCGTAGTTACATTTTGCTTTGATATATATTAAAAATCGATTGAAGTTTGCAACGCTTAAAATAAATATTACAGGCGGAACAGACACACATACTTATATTCAAGCACAAGCGACCAACGTTCCATTACCAGTTCGAATGCTCTCACTCGGAGGTGTTTCATAATAAAATGAATTAAATTTTTTTTTTGAGACCATGGAAGTGTTGCAAGTAAGGGAAAAACTTTTTTTCGTTTGACAAAAAAATTCAAAACCATAGCAGGTCTTTATGCTACAAGTGTTATTTTTAACCAAACGATTTTAAAGAACGAAACCTACGCAGTATAATTTTTTTTCCGTATAAATTTTGTTAAAATGTAGCTAAATTTTCTGAATGAATTTTGAAGTTTTATTTGAGCCACTTGGATAAACTTAAAAGATTTCTTTTAATTTGAAAACAAAGCATATTTTTTCCTATTCGCTTGTGATGACTTTACAAATAATAATAATAATACAAACTTAAAAATTTATTTTGTTATATATGTTTTAAGTTTTCTTTAGTGACAACATTTTTGAGATTTAATTGGCTTATTAAAATGCGCAGCCTTACTTTGTTTTTTAACGGTGCCCCTGACACATTTATTACTTGTGGTAAGTGTGATCATGATTAAGAAACTTCCATGATGGCACATGGCAGATAAAAACAAAACGAAATAGATGCTGAACAAAGGTTGATTAAAAGAGACAGATTATATTTGAATTATCTCTTATTTTGCATGTTTGGATTTTTAATTTTTGATGTTATAATAGGGGAGATGTAGCTACAGAAACGTGCTTATTTTGTTTTATATGTTTAAAGGCTTTTGCAGTCTCCAGAGTTTGGGGTTCACTGGTTAAATCGTGCCCACCTTTTAAGAACACGACAACATACTTTTTAGGCGTGCGATCATACGCACACCAAAAACAATAATGGCGTGTGCAGAGGCGTGCGCATGCGATCGCACGTCATTCCTGTCCAAGCCTGAATGTCATCACTTTAAAATAATAGAAACTTTTGAAAAAAATTTTACCAGTCAGGCAACTTTATATATATATTGCTTGAACGAAATAGTTGAAAGTTTAAAATTAAATATCTTTAAAATACTTGGTATAAACAACTAACAAGAAAAAGACTTAAATAAAATATATAAGCAAATTTACGAACTGCGTCTGCATATTCTCCGCACAGAGATTTATAAGAAATTAACGGCCGAAAATCCATCCTTTATGCAGTCTCTTTTTCCTCTAAAAAAGCACTTATAATTTGGGCAAATGAATAATTGCCACCCACATGTTCAATACGTTTTGGTACTAGATCCATTTTGTTCAGTGGTTGTCTATTATGGGATTCTTTGCCTGACAATATGAAGGCTTCTCAGTCTTTCAAATTTTTCAAAAGGAACTCACCTCACTTCTCTGCACATGCGGGCTACAGCCTCTTTTTTTTACTATATTATAAGAGATGTAAAACAAACTTTAAGTAAAAAATTAAAAGGTAATACCAATAATTTTGATGGTATAGTTTAATGTTATGTATGGTTAATTATACATTCAAGCAAAAATATTTTGGTCAATTGCAACATCATCAATAGGCTTTCATGGAAGTTGTGTTCAGTATTAAAGTGCATTAAAGTCTTAAATCCATTGTTCTTTATTTCTCTATTGTTTAAAAAATAGACCTATTGTATTACCCCAATATTTTATATATATATTATAAAGCAAAGTGTAGGTGTACACTATTATCACTTTTTTTGAAACTTTGTCTGATCAAATTGTTTCCTCAAAAAATTATTTTGGTTACCCCATTTAGCTGCGTTAAATTGCACAAACTTAGTGGCTATATCTAGCTGTTAGGCTTGTCCAATTTGAATCAAAATTGCCACACTTATAGTACATCACAAAAGGAACAAAATGGCAGCAATAACTTTTTGCTTATGCCAGCACTTTTTCTATGACGTCATCAAAAGCTTGAAATTTGTTCAAAATACCACTATCTGCCTAAAATTCAATTACTTTAGTTCTAGAGTGAATTTTTGCATTCTGTTTGTATTTTTTGAAAGCCAAATAAAAGTTTTTTAACATATTTTCCAGTTGCAAAATATTGCCTGATTATTCACATGGGAGATCCTAAAAAGAGTTATTATATTTTTCCGATTATAATGATTTCAAGTAATAGCCAATATCAAAGCCTCAGAGAGGTATGGGACCTGAAAATTAGGCACACAGGTATCTAATAGATAAATATTAAAACTCAGTAAGTATAATAGCCATGCAAAATTTGACGTTCTGTTAAAAGTTCCTTACAGCTTTTTTTATATAATGCATTTGAAAAAATGCCAAATTTTAGGGTAAAACTTGAAAAAACAGGAAATCAGATTATTAACATGTCCAAAATTTGCTAAATGATTCCCCTTGATGAAATAAAGTTGTGTTGTGAGTTTTTATAATCCTAACAAAACGAAAGTTATTATATTTTCCTAATTATCAGGATATCATGGAAATTTAAGGGCTAGTGTTAAGTAATGGCTAATATTTAAGGCTCTAAGAGGTATGGGACGTAACAAAAAATGCAGTTGTTTAAATGAATATAATATAGGGATGCAGCATAGCAAAATAGAGGTATTAAAATGTTATTAAAAAAGTTTTTGCTTAAATTTAAAAGGTGGCCGTTTCACCCTTGGAAATTTTGTAACATAATAACGTTGTGAGGATAATATTTTGATAATTTTTGTGGTTATACCATTCATACCCAAATATCTTACAATATCCCTAATACATAAAACAGTACAATAAAATATTATAGGCTGTTATCGTTTTCCCCAAAACCATCACTTATTTTAAGGCAAAATACAGATAACCAGTGAAATTAAGCTGGCCCACTGAGGAGGGGCCAATCCACCTGTTTTATTTTAAAACAGTAACTACTATATTAAACTTGTTCAATTATTGTATTTTAATAAATTTTTGCTGTAAAATTTTTTAAGTACAGCTTCAACTCCTATACAATTTATGAAAAGGCTGATTAAAAGTGACATTTTCTATTTTTTCATTTATTTAAAATTATAATGACAACAAAATTTTGCTAGTGCGTATTAATTTTTTAGCAAGTTGGAAATCCTGAAACACAACAGTTTTATCCAAGCTCTGAATCTGAAAACAGTGATGAATCTGACAATGAAGATGCTGAGAAGCCAAAAGCATATGTCATGGATCCGGATCATAGATTATTGCTGCGTTCTTGTCAGCCACTATTGCAAAGCAGAAATGCAGCAGTATGTTGAATTAATTAATCTGTTCATTTGTGGATTATTTTGCATTGTCATACTTCCATCATTTACTTTAGGTTATCATGGCAATTGCTAAAGTGTATCACCATCTTGCTCCTGCCTCTGAAGTTGGGATTGTTGTGAAAGCACTTGTTCGACTGCTGAGAAGTCACAGGTGTGTCGCGTGTTACAAACATTCCTTAAAATCTATTTGTGATGCATAAAACTTATTGTGAAACGCTAATCAAGAGAATGTGTAGCATTGTGTTGTGGATAAACGGCTACAGAATTATTGAGTTTTAACAGTTTTCAACGAGGTCAACAAAAAGCTATTTTTTTGGCAAACCTAAAAACATCAACATTGCAGTCGTTACACACAGTATCATTTTATAATAACCTTTTTTGTTTTAATGAAATCGTTTCAAGTTGTATGGAAATCGATTTAAGTCGTATGGCAATCATTTCATTATTTTTTGATCTGCTTGAAATCGTTTTATTAAAAAGTAAAATTAACAGCAACTCAGAACTTTAAATAGTAGTTGCTCCATTTTTAAAAACAAAATACGAAAAATGGATTTATGGTTTTGTTATGGTTTTGTTATGGTTTTGTTATGGTTTTGTTATTTTTTGTTATTTTTTGTTAAGGTTTGTCAATGATTCTTCGTCATTATATATATTGAATTAATGTACGCATTGTTAAGCTTCATAAGGACTTTTAAGCCAAATTTACAGCTAAAAAAGTGATACAGATATTGTACCGAAATCAGTTTGTCATAATTTGAAAGGAAGTACAAAGATCATAAGTTTTATAGTTTTGTGATCATTTTAAAACAATACGGCAACATTTAAACTTTACAGCTAATTTCTACATTTTAGAACAAAATATCGTGACTTTTATGAAATGTAATTTATATTTAACAAGTTTAATTGGTTTAACATTGCTTCAAAATTCCTTTTAATAATATGTCATTTTAAATGATATTTTTCGTATCAAAGGATTCAAAACTTTTTTCAGATTCAAAATTGTTTTTCGTAGTCTGTTACAAAGTCATTTCTAAAAAAAAAATATGAAACATTTAATTTGTAAAAATTTGTAAAAAAAATAATTCACAAATTGAAATTTTGTGTCAAAAATACCATAATTAGCTACACAAATAACTAGGTGGACATTGGGAAATGAAATGGCAATGGAAGAAATGATTTGCTGACGTCATCACTTTTTTTAAAATATATCTTTCTGAATTTTTCATTTTTCCAGCCAATTAATGTATATTTGTCTAGTTGTTCTAATTTGTTGTTGAAATGATATGGGGGATAAAATTACCACAAACACCCTTTTCCCCCAAAAAGTGTAAGAATAGGGACACATTTATGTACTAGTAACCATTTTAAATCCCTTTGACCATTTTTTTAAAAGAATTAATGATAGTTGGGCTTTAATTTTTCTGCAATTAAAATAATAAGCTGTGCACCAGTTGACTTAGCTTTTTATTTTAACCAGTCCTTTTTGTTTTTTCCTTTTGCCATACACAGCTAAAAGTTCGAAGTAGTAGACACAGATCTTTTCTGATGTTGTTTCTGATGCTGGTTCTCAGTTTTTAAGTTTTCCAGTTACAAATTTGTTTAGAGAAGTTCAAACGATTGTTTTAAGCAACATTGTTACCATATCATTGCAGCGTAAGGTAATCCATTAAAATTTGGGACATTTACATTGCTGTTATAATTTAATTTGTTTAAAGTTGTTATTCTACCCGTTGCAATTGCTGTTACAATTTAATTTGTGTAAAATGTTTTAGGGGTTATTCGACTCGTACCTAAAATCATTTTTTGTACATGCTGGTGATCCTACACACATCAAAAAGTTGAAGGTGATAATATTTTTCTTTGCACACACATTAGGTAGAAGAACCGTACTAAAGTATTTACAATTTATTTCCACAGCTACAATCGATAAGGAAAAAGACAATTGTTTTGGGCAGTTTTCAAAGATGGCTAAAATCTCACAAAATGGCCTATTAATGCCAAAACGTGAACTTAGCCATCCAACTTCACAGGTCAGCAAACCAAGAAAATCATTAGAAGATGTTTGTGCTGTCCCTAGCTTGAGGTTGGCTTGGGGTCACTGTTGTCAATATTTTAAATACAAACAACTTCCAGTTCAGAATTTTTTTCTCTGCTTCATTTAATGAAGTAATAAAGCTCTGAGAAAGGGTTACAATATTATGTTTTTGACACCTGAAATATGCTACCACACTTTTTAAAATTGAGAGGAAATTTGATTATTTGATAACGTAGTTTTTATAGAAATAGAAATAAAGACTTCTAAGGGAGTTTCACGATTATAACAATAATACTGAGAGAGATTACTGTATTCTTAAACTGCTACCGTTTTCCTGTTTTTAATATCATCTAAGAATTTTCTATTATAGTTGGAAATCCTGACGAATCTAGCAACTGAGTCTAACATACCAACAATTTTAAGAGAGTTCCAGGTATGATTATTTTTTAGATTTTTTCTTTTAATCTTTTAATGATTTGTTTAGTCTTTATATAGTAGCTTCGGATTTTTAGACATATGTTGCCAGTTCAGACAAGGAGTTTGTTGCTTCGACCATTCAGTCAATTGGGCGATGTGCTTCGAATATACCAGAAGTTACCGACACTTGCTTAGCTGGATTAATCAGAATGCTTTCCAACCATGATGAGCATGTTGTGAGTGAAAGCATTATAGTTGTCAAGAAACTTCTACAAATGCGCCAAAAAGACCACAGTGATGTTATTGTACACATGGCTAAACTACTAGAGAAAGTACATGTGCCAATGGCAAGGGCAAGCATCCTTTGGCTGATTGGAGAATACAGTGATAGGATTCCAAAAATATCTCCAGATGTGCTGCGACAAATGGCCAAAACATTTGCCAGTGAGGTGAGGTTTTGATGAGATATTGAAAATAAACTGTTTGTATAGTGTTAGTTATAAAATTACTTGGCTTTTTAGGAAGATATTGTCAAGTTGCAGATTTTAAATCTTGGTGCAAAATTGTATGTTACAAATTCAAAGCAGGTCAGCATACTTGTTGCAAACTCAAAGTAGGTCAATTTCTTTATAGAAACATTTAAAACAGGGTTGATAAAATTTTTTATATATAGACTCGCTCATTGTGTCAATATGTCATCCAATTGGCTAAGTATGACCAGAACTATGACATCAGAGATCGTGCCAGATTTTTAAAGTTTATGTTATTTCCTGCTGATAGAGCAGAGGTAAGCAAAACATTTCTTTTGAACCAATCTATTAGATTCATCTCGGGCTATTTAAGGCCAGTCCTTTTTTATTTCAGGGTAATTTTCAGTATCTCAAGTTATGAAGAATCTGGCATAATTTATTCGGCACCATATCATTATATGAATAGTAAAACGCAGAATTCAATTTTTCTGAAAAATTTCGATGACGTCATATGCCAAAAATGCGCTTTGCCCGCGTTTTTTATGCGGTTTTCCGCATCATTGAACAATTACGATTGTTGCGAGAAAGGGTGTAAAGGAATACTTGGTACAGGATATCCCTGTACCAAGTTTATATAAATCGCCAAAATGTCGAAAACGCGCATTCTAGTAAATCTAAAGCTATTTTTTGAAATTGACTACTTCATATCTTCGCGGGAGGTAAATATTTTAATTTAGTAGAGAGTATTCTAAAGACACTTCATGCCAAGACTTGCTTTGCTGCTACTTCCCGAGAAATTAAAGATCGTTTAATGATGCGGGTGTGCACATGTAAAAAAACACGGGCAAAGCACGTTTTAGGCATATGACGTCATCAAAATTTGCGTTTTACTATTCATATAATGATATGGTGCCCAATAAATTATGCCAGATTCTTCATAACTTGAGATATTGAAAATGACCCCGAAATAAAAAAGGACTGGCCTTAAAGGTAGTGTCTGCTAAAAAAATAAAATTTGAGTATCAAACAATGTAGTAGAAAAACCTGTCTTCAAAGTTCGCCAGCTTCATCTTGTGTCAACATAAACAGAAATATATTCTTGGCCATGTTGAAACACAGCGCTCAACTTTTCAAATGACTTGCGCATAAAAAAGACTGGGTAAATAATTTAATATGCGTAATTATGCATTTGACGTAGACATTTGTATAGAAACCCAGACGCACAAGGCGAGTAAAAACGCTACACCCTCAGATTCTTAGTAGATGCTTTCGAAACTTATTTCCTAGCATTATTTTTAATTGGATTATAAAAATAATTCAGCTTTGTTTAAGAACATCTAAGTTTTAGCAGAGCTTAAATGTGTTTTTATTTTTACAGTTCAGGACAAAATTGTTCTTATTACGTTTGAACATCTTTAAATTTAACTTGATCTTTGAAGTGTTTTTTATTAACTTAAATTATCAAGATTATAGTTATGGGCTTTTGCTGTGAAATAAAAACAAGTTATATTTCACAATTCTATTCTCTTATATTTTAGTGCTCTTTCGATTATTTCGCCGCGAGAAGGCCTTTCTTCTGGTGCAACTTTAAGTTCCAGTTGACGCTTTTGTTGGTCCTTCTTGCTCTCCTTCTTTTTTCCGCTAGCGCGGGCAGTAATTTTTTTTATAATGTTCGACAAGTAGTTGTAATTTTTCTCTTCTTTTACCACCTTGGCCACAAATCGTTTTGTTGGCTTTGAATATGCCACAAAGAATAATGGTTTTATCTCCCCTTCTTCATCTATAGCGCATTTCTAAGAAAAGAAAATTTAAAAACAACCAACTTCCTTGATTTAAGCTTGGTTTCCAATAAAGACCATAACTGTTGTGTAACAAAATATAAGTTATTGGAAACCAAATTTAAAAAAATGTAAAATTAAACTTACCTGACCACGATTAACATTGTGATTATGATCGAGTGCGGCTAACTGTGTTCCGGCTAACATTTTCTCCATATGGTAAAAGGTGCTTTTTGGAAGATATCGGATTTTGAGAGAATGGTATACCTCAAGCATAGTTGTATGAACTGGTTCGGTTATTTTCTCAAGACCTTTCATCAATCATGACTCGGTAACTATTTTTATTAAATTTGAGTGTGCCTGCGAGCCAATGATAAGCCATTCTTTTCTTTGCACGTCATCGTCAGGCAATGTATCATGGTCATACTTTTTATAGTATTTATTATGCGGAAAAGAGTGCTTATTTACGCAATGATGTACTAATGACTTGAACCTTTCTACCAGCTCCTGGCCATTCCCCCTGCATGTTGCTATGGACCAGTAAAGGTGATTAACGATGGCTGGTGCCCATTTTCCTAGGATTTTTGAATCTAAGAAAAAAATTAAATTGAAACTCAACATAAAACGTATCACCGAAAAAAAACTAGCTGATTTAGGCACCTTTCCTTTTGGATTCCTTTACAAGTTTTTTAAGAATTCCTTTTCCAATATGCCATGGATCAAATTGATGATGAATTTTGTTGAACCTGGGTTTATTAATAAAGAATTGTTAGAATTTTTATATATTGACATTGACTAAGTGTTTTAACCACGACGCACCTCAACAAAAATAACAAATTACCATGGATCTGTCCTCATGACTTTCTTAATTGACGCGTGCCTATCGGTTGATACTAGGGAAATTTGCAGATTGAAACAGTTTTGAATGGTATTGATGCAACGGATAAATGCTTCTTTTTCCATTGCCTGAGAACTAGAAAATTCCTAAAAGAGATAATATACTTGAGAAAAGGCAATTTTTTCCTAGACATTCGTTACTGTAGCACTCACATACTAACCTTCACGTGGACAATGTTGAAATTTACTATTTTGTTGCTGTAAACATCCATAGCGGACACAGTGTTGTATGTGGCATTATGACCAGGCTATTCGCACTGACCATCAACAGCAAGCTTTAAATCTTTTCCTGAATCTTTAATAATTTTAACAAGTTCGTTCTGCTCCTTTGTCCATTTCAGGAAAAATAAAATTTGAGCGATATAGGAAGTACATTGGTTTTGATATGAACTTTAGATTTAGTAAATTAGTAAATTTTGAGATTTTGTTGAATGATATTGAAGATAACTCTGCAGCAGCAGCGATCAAAACCTCTGGTGCAGTTCAGCACACACGATGGAACTGTTGACTACAGGATTAAGCATATGTTCCTCCTCTGCTTCATTGTCGTCCTCTGTGTAATCATCACTATCATCACTATCGTCGTGGTATTCTGCAGGAAGTAACAAGTAACAAGTAAAATAAAAAGCTTTCTACTTTTAATAGTATAGAAAGTTAACAAGGAAAAAGATTTGACCCCACCTGTAGAAAAAATATTTTCTGTTTGGCACACAGAATCTTGAAAAACCAACGATGTTACTTCTTGTTCTGTTTGACACAAGGAATTAGCAACCTCAGGTCCAGCTTGAACACCAATGCTACGTAATAACGGGTTTTTATATTGACTTCCGCGATCTTTTGTTGATACTTTTTCTTTTTCTGTTTGCACGCCTATTGAAAATCTTTCATTCGCGCTGTCAAAGTCGACAGCCAAGGAATTGCTACTCTTTTCATTTAGAGAAGTCTCTTGAAACGCTGCTTCAACAACCTTTAAAACAAGCATTGCAAAAAAAAATGAAACAGTCTTAACAACAGCATCCACTCCATTCTTTTATCACTTCGAAGAACGCGGAAAAAGAAAAATATGTTAATAATAGGAGTAATAACAATATACCTCGATTTGAATACTTTTTTCAGCTCTCTTCTTGGAAGTTGGTCGCGCCTTTTCTTTTGATGGTACCGCGCCTTTCACGAGATGTCGTTTAACAGGTCTAGATGTGTAGTACAGTCTGTTCTGCATTTCCCAACTTAGGTCAAAATCTTTCTCCTCGTCAAAATGATCAGAACATAAGAATACATTATTTGGAAGATTTTTCCTGCTGATTGCCCTAACCCAAGCAGCTCTTACGCTTGGTTCAGTAGGAAGCGAGAAAAAACTTTTGTCTTTGTTCTTTTTACTGTTATTCTCACAACCAACAGCAGCACACCAAGACATTGTAAAATCACGAAATGAAGAAGCATATCTGTTTCGGTAAACACTGTATAGAAAATCTCCCGCGCAAATTTTGCCTTAAGGCCTATTCCCACGATCGATTTTGAAACAAGTTTACTCAGCATGCGAAACGAAGAAAACTTTGCTATGTTCGTTTCATTTAGAAAACTGTTTAAAATTAATTTCCCTTTTTAGAGAAGAAAATTAATAAACAATATTCTTGTTTTTTCTTCTTGCTATTTTTCATTAATTTTTGGGTTTTTTTAAACGCATGAAGTCATTACAATGTACACAAGTCTTTAAAAATTTTTCCAGAATTGGTGGCACATGCGCTTATAAATAATTCGTTTAGTTTTTGTCTCGTTTGTAAATGGGGGTGAAAATTATTACTTCGCTTAATTTTGTGCTTGGATTAAAAAAAACATCAGTATAATTTTGTTTTAATTTTTTCTGTACAAATCTCTACATCATGCGGTACATATTATAACAGCCTCGTATTCGTTTTAAAGATCATAAATAAAAAGTAGCGTGTGTTGAAGGTGAGCAAGCAGGAAAGCTTGAACTTTATTAAATAATATTGTTGGCTCTGATGATTTTTTAAAGGATTAAGACAGCAAATTTGTACTTTATATACTTTTATGCTCAACTAAGTAAACTATTATTTTTTAGCAGACACTACCTTTAAGTAACCCGAGATGTAATGTCAACACAATGTTAATTTCACAGTTTCATCTAACAATAAATATATTATAGGGAACAAACAACCTTAAGAAGAAAGCTAAGAAAGTCTTCTTGGTAGAAAAACCAGCTCCAGTCTTACAATCTCTTTTCAAAGGTAAAAATACACGAAGATAGTGAAAATGTCTCTCTTTTTTATTTATTATGCGTTTACTTTATTTTAAAAATTTTGTAAAATTGTAACTTTTTTGGGCTAACAATTTTTAGTTTACAATATAATATCCTTTATTATTCATGAGGATATTAAATTACATCTTAAAGGTATTTCTTTCTACTATCGTATAGACCGAGGAGAATACCAGCTAGGCTCATTGTCACACATGATTGATGCGAAAGCAAATGGTTACCAAGAATTACCTGATTTTCCTGACGAACAACCAGATCCTACAGTTCGAAATGTTGAGGTGACGTAAAAAAAATTTAAGACACCATGATTATTTAAAAGAACATTCTGGCTTTAAAGCGAGGAAGAGCTGAAATTGTCCACTAGCCAATGCCTCGACATACGTCTCCTTAAAATTTTTTTTTTATCATATTGAATTGTCTCTTCACAGATGCGAAAACTCTTCCATGATCAGCGTTGATATTTCTTATAAACTTGATGCCCTCCCGTTACCCAATTTCCCCTTGTTGAACCAACATCGGGTCAACAGCGTGGCAAATTTTACCAATATCGATTTTGCCAACTTAACGATATATTTAGATGCAACCTGTA
Source organism: Hydractinia echinata (assembly GCA_030067915.1). Taxonomy (NCBI): domain Eukaryota; kingdom Metazoa; phylum Cnidaria; class Hydrozoa; order Anthoathecata; family Hydractiniidae; genus Hydractinia; species Hydractinia echinata. The sequence continues at coordinate 91,530 of JASGCC010000249.1, read as the reverse complement.
TGGGGAAATCAGTTTCTTCTTACAAAAGAAAAAGATGATGATAAAGATAAGTCATTTTATTCTGATGAGAATGAGGATGATGATGATGAATCAGAGGAGGATAGTGATGAGGAAACAGATTCTGATGATGAGTCTAGTGAAGAGGAAACGAATACAAAGAATGAAGAAGAAAATAATGACGACGAAGAATCAAGTGAAGAAGATGATTCGGAAGATGGTTATTTTTTTAACAGAAATTTTTCGGAGTGTGACTCAAGATTTTGCTGTTAAATAATCTCACAAGAAAAAACATTTTGTTCTAGAAAGTGAATTTGAAGAGCTGTCGGGAAGTGAGGACGAAAGTTCAATGCCTGCAGTAAAAGCTAAAAAGGAAGATGAAGAAAGCGACGAAGATGTATCTGATGAGGAGGAGGAGGAGGAGGAGGAGGATGATGATGATGAAACATCTTCAGAGGATGAAAGTGATCAAGAGATGCAGGTACCTGTTTTTTCTATGTGCAAAACAGACAGGATTTGTTTCTCTTTCTGTTATATCGAATAGATTAGAGTGTTCTTAAATTTATATTGAATAGGCTTTCAGAATGACTTTTTGATAAAAGTAACACAATTAATTTCCTTACTAATTCCTTTCACACAGAAAAGGAAAAAGGTTTTCTGCATGTTTTTTACTGAGAAAAACAAAGGAACATCATTGTAAATAAATATTTGCACCTTATTTTAACATTCTTTTACAGTTTTTAATAATCTGAATATTATGTGAAAGCAATGTGTACTTTATAAAATGTTTTGTGTAAAAATTTTGTAGATTTTTTAAAAAACTTTTGTTTTCAGGTAACGACAAATAAAACTGTATCGTCTGTGCCACATAAAAGTTCCTACGACCAACTACTGGATCTGGATGACGGTTGGTGCATGTTTGGTAACTTTAACTTATGCCATATGCTGATATTTTTTCTAATGACAGCACTGGTTGTCTTATCTTAGATTCAAGTAGTTCTGTACCAGCGATAAATGGTAATACACCGGTACTTACACCCTCTTTGGTATCTGACATGGAAACTTTGTCTATGGAACCATCCAACTATTCTAACTATTCTCGTCAAATATCAGTAAGACAGGTTTTCAAATTTCATTTTTTAAACAATATAATACTAACTATATTTAATAAGATCAGCTATTTTTAGACGGCATCTTTAAAATCCTATGAACTGTTAAACAAAATTAATGGAAAAGGTCTCACGGCTGAATACCGGTTTACCAGAGGCCCATGCATTTATTCAAGGACCATGGTGGGAATTGAAATCGACTTTAAAAATCAGAGCAACAAAGAGATCAAACATCTACATGTTGGCAAGAAGGTAAAATCTTTTAAACCTTATTTTTTCTATTTCGCCATTAGGTTCTTCTAAGCAGCCACTCTTTCTGAAAATTAGTAAATTATTTTCTTATTTTTTTGAGCAATTTTTTTAGGTTTTTGAAAGTTCCCCCTTCATTAACTGCTTCTAACATATTACTTTGTCTTTTTTCAGAAACTTGCTTCAGGATCACAGATGCAAGAGTTCGCAGAAAATTGGTCAGTTTTACATTTGTTTTCCTGGAAAAAAATGTAAAATGACGATATTCCCTGGACACCTAAGAAAAAATAGCATGAAACACTTAATAACAAGTCCAAGACTACTTACTGAAGCAAAACTATTTTGTAACCCTTAACATATCATCCCAACTCCAAAGTTAAAAAGTCAACCAATCTAGTTTGAAAAATTGTTTCATCCACAAACTATTTTTCTTGCTAATGTTAAACTATTTATCACACATACCTCGTACACATACCTTGTGAAATAAGTCGTTTATTCTGCTCCTTCATCCTAAAGTTGAAGAACTCGAAAATTATCGCCATATTGCACATAGCACAGTGCGATAACTAGTACTCACTTTTGTGTCTAGGAAGTTTACCTGCAGGACAACAACAAGTTGTATCAATTGGCATTGACTTCAAGGATACCATGCAGCCCGTCACGTTTGAATTATGGTAAAAATTAATTCTTTCTATCAGCAAATTACTGTCACTGTAGACTGTATCAAACATGCGTTTTGTTTAAGCACGGAAGTGGATACGTTTTCCGTAACAATCAAAGTTCCAGTGGGAGAATTGGTGAAACCTGCTAATCTGACAGAAAATCAGTTTGAAAGTGAACAGGGCCAACTTACTGGTATGACGGAAAGCAGACTTGAATGCAAATTGAATTCTACCTTTGACCACAAGGTGTTATGCAGTAAAGTGCTACAGATTACAAACTTGCAACAAGTTCCATCACCACCTAGTGATGTAAACATACTCAGGTAATGCAGTTTTGACCTCTCTAATCTAATCTGATCTTGTTTATACCAGTTTAAAAATGTAGTTACACCATGGTGAAATAAATCAGTTAAAAACAATAAATATTACTATGTTGTTACATGATGTGGAAATTTTTGAAGTTTTGTTTTTAGGTTTGCTGGGAGCTTGATATCTTCAACCCTTCCAGTGCTTTTGACACTGAAAGGTCATTCGCAAGATTGCACGATCGTTGTCAACTGTGAAAAGATAAGCATTGCTTCCTTGCTGGCAAAAGAAATTAAAAATGGAATATAATTTTTGAGCACAAATTTGAATAATATTTTTATATAATGTAATTTTATGTGTTGTGATTTTGTCAAACTGCTTCCATCTGTGTTTATTAAAGGTTTTCAGTTACCTATACATGTAGGTTAATTTTGTCATCCACACCCCATTCCAGAAGCTGATCCATGTCATTTTGGACTTCAGTATACCGATTTTGGAGACTACTAGGATGAATAGAATAGACGTAATTTTAAACGGCTTGAAAAATGCTATATTTGCATACATGGAACTATAAACATAACAATCAAACACAATAACTATAGACAGATAATTAACATTTTAAATACTTGTCATTGAGGCTCCCCAACAGATATACTGATGCCCATATAATATTTAGGATCAGCTCCGGTGTCGTTATTTTTTCATTTATAGGACGAGAGAATTTTTTTATAGTTGTGACTCTTTATATTCATTTTTTCCCCTTCTCTAACTCTACACTCTAATTGAGGATTTCCCTGCGTTTTTCAAACTGTAATTTTAATAGAGGTGTAGATTTAATAATATAAAAATAAATTTTCTTTCTTTCGTGAAGATTGACAACACAGTAAAGCATTAAACTTTGTAAAAGTTGTTTTGTCGTAGTTTTTAATCTTTTGTTACTCACAAGAAAATGCTCTTACATGCAGTTAACATTTTAGAAAAAGGTAAAATGGTCAAGTTAAACGCAACACTTTTAAAATACATGTCACGGGAGGATTTTCGTGTTCTGACTGCAGTAAGTAGTAATATGGATGAAAGCCGAGTATTAAATTAGTTCGTATAGTCATGCATAAATAATGTACTGCTGTTCTCTTAGGTTGAGATGGGCATGAAGAATCATGAAGTTGTTCCACCATCCTTAATTTCTCAAATTGCTAGTTTAAAACATGGAGGATGTCACAAAATACTTAGGGAGCTAGTGAAGACCAAGTTATTAGCTTACTCCAACAGTAGACAAGGTAAGCTTCTTAAACTTGATATATAGAAGCAAGCTTATTGCAAAACTTGTTATAACTTGTTTATGTTTAGGTTGTGGATATCATTTAACATACGCTGGTTATGATTACTTAGCATTAAAAACTTTAGTTGCTAGAGATGTTGTGTACTCTGTTGGTAATCAAATAGGTGTTGGAAAAGAGTCAGGTATTTGCATTTAGTAACATTTCTCTCTCTCTCCAGCAATGAATGTGAATGATTTAAATACACATATCCTGGTGACAATTTATAGACATATACATTGTTGCAGATGAAGAAAATACTCAGTATGCCATGAAACTCCACAGGTACGTTAATAATAAAAGTTTTTACCATAAATAAGATTGTCATGAAAACGAGCTAATGATTGCTAAAACTAAGAGATGCTGACAAGGCAATAATAATCCTTCTCCCTATGGTAATGTCTATTTAAATTACATACAACAAACAGTCAGAACATCACAAGTCTCAATTTGCCATCACATTAGAAAATTGGTCTAGTTAATCAACAGATAATAAAGTAACTTTACCACTGTCACTGAGGTTAAACAGTGTAACAGAAATACGTAAAATGGGATCACCATACAATAAACTTACCAACATAAGGCAGAAATTAGGCGTACTTTCAAGTTCATGACTAATTAAATTTTTTATAGGTTTTACAACAACAGTAAATATTATAATATAAAGTTTTAATCTTCTTGATTAGGCTTGGACGCACGTCATTTCGAAAAGTTAAAGAGAAGCGTGATTATCATAAAAATCGAAGCAATTCATCGTGGCTGTATTTGTCGAGGATAGCTGCAGCTAAAGAATTCGCGTTTATGAAAGTAACGCTTTTAAATTTAGAATTTAAATTTAAAAACCTTTCTTTTCATCGCATTTTCATAGTTATTAATTTCCATCCTTTTTTGTAGGTTTTGTATGAAAATAACTATCCTGTACCAAAACCTGTTGATTTTAACAGGCATTGTTTAATAATGGAGTTGGTTGATGCTTTTCCACTGTAAGTTTTTACAACTATTTATGTGTGTATGTTTGTTTTGTGAGTGAAAATTGATGTCTGTTAAATGAGTATCGATGTATGTCTTTCTTTCTGTTGTGGTTTCAACAAATGTGGAAAAATCTTTTTTTTGTCAATCTTTCTGTTGTGGTTTCAACAAATGTGATAAAGAACTATTTTTTGTCAATCTTTTTGTTGTGGTTTCAACAAATGTGATAAAGAACTATTTTTTGTCAATCTTTCTGTTGTGGTTTCAACAAATGTGATAAAGAACTATTTTTGTCAATCTTTCTGTTGTGGTTTCAACAAATGTGATAAAGAACTATTTTTTGTCAATCTTTTTGTTGTGGTTTCAACGTATGTGATAAAGAACTATTTTTTGTCAATCTTTCTGTTGTGGTTTCAACAAATGTGATAAAGAACTATTTTTTGTCAATCTTTCTGTTGTGGTTTCAACAAATGTGATAAAGAACTATTTTTTGTCAATCTTTCTGTTGTGGTTTCAACGTATGTGATAAAGAACTATTTTTTGTCAATCTTTTTGTTGCGGTTTCAACGTATGTGATAAAGAACTATTTTTTGTCAATCTTTCTGTTGCGGTTTCAACGTATGTGATAAAGAACTATTTTTTGTCAATCTTTCTGTTGTGGTTTCAACGTATGTGATAAAGAACTATTTTTTGTCAATCTTTCTGTTGTGGTTTCAACGTATGTGATAAAGAACTATTTTTTGTCAATCTTTCTGTTGTGGTTTCAACAAATGTGATAAAGAACTATTTTTTGTCAATCTTTCTGTTGTGGTTTCAACAAATGTGATAAAGAACTATTTTTTGTCAATCTTTCTGTTGTGGTTTCAACGTATGTGATAAAGAACTATTTTTTGTCAATCTTTTTGTTGCGGTTTCAACGTATGTGATAAAGAACTATTTTTTGTCAATCTTTCTGTTGCGGTTTCAACAAATGTGATAAAGAACTATTTTTTGTCAATCTTTCTGTTGTGGTTTCAACGTATGTGATAAAGAACTATTTTTTGTCAATCTTTCTGTTGTGGTTTCAACGTATGTGATAAAGAACTATTTTTTGTCAATCTTTTTGTTGTGGTTTCAACAAATGTGATAAAGAACTATTTTTTGTCAATCTTTCTGTTGTGGTTTCAACAAATGTGATAAAGAACTATTTTTTGTCAATCTTTTTGTTGTGGTTTCAACGTATGTGATAAAGAACTATTTTTTGTCAATCTTTCTGTTGTGGTTTCAACAAATGTGATAAAGAACTATTTTTTGTCAATCTTTCTGTTGTGGTTTCAACAAATGTGATAAAGAACTATTTTTTGTCAATCTTTCTGTTGTGGTTTCAACGTATGTGATAAAGAACTATTTTTTGTCAATCTTTTTGTTGCGGTTTCAACGTATGTGATAAAGAACTATTTTTTGTCAATCTTTCTGTTGTGGTTTCAACAAATGTGATAAAGAACTATTTTTTGTCAATCTTTCTGTTGTGGTTTCAACAAATGTGATAAAGAACTATTTTTTGTCAATCTTTCTGTTGTGGTTTCAACAAATGTGATAAAGAACTATTTTTTGTCAATCTTTCTGTTGTGGTTTCAACAAATGTGATAAAGAACTATTTTTTGTCAATCTTTCTGTTGTGGTTTCAACGTATGTGATAAAGAACTATTTTTTGTCAATCTTTCTGTTGTGGTTTCAACAAATGTGATAAAGAACTATTTTTTGTCAATCTTTCTGTTGTGGTTTCAACGTATGTGATAAAGAACTATTTTTTGTCAATCTTTCTGTTGTGGTTTCAACAAATGTGATAAAGAACTATTTTTTGTCAATCTTTCTGTTGCGGTTTCAACGTATGTGATAAAGAACTATTTTTTGTCAATCTTTCTGTTGCGGTTTCAACGAATGTGATAACTATTTTTTGTTTGTAGGTACCAAGTAAACAACTTAAAAAGCCCTGGTCACACATACAGTGAATGTATGGAACTTGTCCTCGGATTAGCTGCTCATGGTTTTGTACACTGTGATTTCAACGAATTCAATTTGTTGATTACAGAAAAAAACAAAATTATCGTAATTGACTTTCCACAAATGGTATCAACATCGCACGAGAATGCTCAAATGTTAGTATGAAGCTAAATAAACACTGAAAATATAGTTTCTTGCAATGCGACATCATTCATTGGTTTTGCTGATGTTTATGCTTATATATGAAAAAAAATGTGATTTTAGAATAGCAATGAAACATGCTCTTCACAACATACTGTAACGTTAAAACTTGCGGTAAAGCGAATGTGAGCATACGTTGTTTTGTGGCAAACATAATTACGTCTGCTGTTCATTATTATTAAAGTTTTTATTAATTTTTGTTTACATTATGATTACAGGTATTTTGACAGAGATGTGCAGTGCATACGAGAATTCTTTAAAAAGCGCTTTGGTTTTGAAGGCGACCGCTATCCACAGTTTAATGACATCAGGTAAGAAAAATGAAGTTTCATATTAGTTGTAAAAAGTTATGGTTCACTAGTTGGTAGTGTGTGGTGAGTTTTGATATCTTTATATAAGAATGTAATGTCTTAAAAATAAGCTTAATGCTAAATATTAGATGCTATAACAGTGTTATTGTATATAAACAACAAAATCAAACCAAAAAAGAGAAATCTGTCACATTTTTTTTATAGGAGTGTGGATAATTTAGATACGCAAGTTTGTGCGAGCGGATTTTCTACGAAACATGATGAAGACAAAGAATATGAACATGTGAGTGACACAACAGAGTTTATTGGATAAACTAATGTGTAAAAAAATGTGCAATGTATTTTTTTATATTTTGAAATGTAGCTGCTAGATAGATTGTGTTTGATTTAGATGATATCTCAAATGCGACAGCACCATATTGATGATACCTCTGACAGTGATGATGAGGACAATAATGAAGACGACACGGAAGACGAAGAAGAAGAGTGGAACGAGAAGAAGCAGGATGTGGACGATGAGGAACAAGGGAGCCAAAAAGATTCTGTTGTTCTTTTAGATGGGGAAACTTCAACTGATTCAGAGCTTGAAAACTTGCATGAGATTAATAAGAACTATAAACCACACAGAGATTGTAAAACAAAATCACATTTAACAGTTACGAAACCTAAATACAGCCAGAGCGACATCAAAGAACGTGTTAAAAAATCTTTATCAAAAACGCAAAAAACTAACCGTCGTAGAAAGGTGAAAAAGGGTGAAGCAAACGTGACTACCAAACAAAAGGCTGAAAATCGAAATATTATAAACGATTCTTGGTGAATTAAATTTTGTCTTGTCGCAAATATAATAACTTTACACAACCACATATGGATGTAACATTTGTTTTTGCGGAGCTAAGCCATCATGCGAAGCGAATCAAAGCCTATTTGCTATTTGAGTAAAATTTGTTACCAGGGAACATTTTCGAAAAGTTTGTCAGTTGTCCACTTATGACTTTTAGTCAAGTTTCGCTCCAGATTGAAAAGTGTTTGCCTATTTTCTGCTTGTTGATTTTGCGTACTGGGGTGAAGTGACTTTTTGGCGCGACAATGTGCAAATCGAACAAAAAACGTTCAAACTAGTGAGTAAGTAGAAAAAGCAAAGAGGGAAAAAACGCAAACAAGAAAATTGCGGAGAGAAATAAAAGAATATTAACAAAGTTTCTCATTTTTGCGTGTTTTCTGATGTTTTCTTGAATTAAGTTTATAGAAAAACAGTCTGTTTTAAGTTACATTCACATACACGCATTTTTTAAGTAAAAATGCGTGTATGTAATGTTAACGTAAAGAATGCAAGAAGAATTCATCTTACGTGCAGTTTTGTTCACATGTACATACGTTTTTGTTTACACGTGTTACATAGTTAAAATCATTTTTTACTACGGTGGCGGCTTTTAATAAACGTCACCTTTTAACTGGTTTTTGGTTTTTCTTACGAGCAAAAACTTTTGCTCGCAAGAAAACCTGACGTAAGAGCTTACGTTGCACGTAAGGTATGACGTAATTACATGCATCAATAACGAAATAAGAAATCTGTACTAAATAATTTAGAAAATTCTTTTTAGTAATTTTGTTACTTACAGCTGTACAGTTCCTAAAGTATTAAAGCATCATCTTTATTGTTGACTTTGTAAAGCTATGATGTACTGTGTATTGATATAATGTAGAACATTATTAAAAAATCGCGATGGTTGACCAACCTCCCATACTGCAGGAAGGCGACACATATGAGAAATGGCGAGCTGAAATTGTGTCATGGCGTCAGCATACAGCGATGGAACTGAAAAGACAAGCTTTGGCTGTACGAGCAAAATTAAGTGGGAAAGTTCGTGAAGCTGCGTTGCGTTTGGATGCTGCCGATTTGAATAAAGAAAATGGAATGTCTTTCTTGTTGGATAACCTGGATCAAATCTTCCGAAAGGATAAAAGGTGAATTTAATTTTATTCCTGTTTTGTTTGTTTTTGTTCTTCATATTTCAAATTTAAATTTTACACTCTTTTTTTCTGTGCAGACGAAAATGGGATGTTGCGAAGAGTGATGACTCGAGTCTAAGCGCAACAGAGAGAGCAAGACAACGAGCAGCCAAACTGTCTGCAAAACTAGCTGCAGAAGGAAAGTATCAAACACAACCCATGTCTTTGTTGGTATGCTCGTTATGTTTAATTGTAAGTGGAATATTTTTTAACCGACATTTTAACATTTTCTTTACATTATATCTATCGTCTAGCCACAGGCAATATCAAACCCTGTTGATCAGTTTATCAAAAATAAACCCAGTGGATTTTCAACTGCGTCGAATCAAGCTGCTACTATGCCTACAGTAAAAAAGCTGCAAAATGGAGGCTACTTTGCGGAGATGGACGTAAATGATATTCCTGAAAGGTATTTCCGTTTTTATAGGAATTTAAAGAGTAAATTGAGACCGAAACGTTAAGGGTAGATTTTTAAGAATTTTAAGAATTTTAAAATGTCTTCTGTTACTCGTCGTCTGCAAAGAGATTAAATTCGTATGTGTGTTGGAAAAGCACTACATTATATTTGAAATAGAGTTAAAACAAAGAGAGAAAAAGTTAGAGAATATGGAAATAACATTTTAATATTATCATTACATTTAGACAGTTTGTAACAGACCCTTCATTACTTGAACGCGTGAGTTGTGTTTTCTACTTCATTTTTTCATTACTACGTTAATTTGATGGAATGACAACACGCACGCACGCACGCACGCACGCACGCACGCACGCACGCACGCAAGCAAGCCAACCTCTAAAATAATCAGCCTTTTAAAATGATGATTCTACGTTTTACTGTTTAGGTAAGCAAGCAATGTGGTGCTGCGGTGACTTTACGTGGCAAACATCTTTCCACTGAAGACAAAAGAAGGAGTATCATATCAGGAATAGCGTAAGTTTTCTGTAAATTTCTGTGACTGAGTAAGGTCATGATTTGGTAGAAGGAAACTTTTCAAATTGTTTCGGCATTACTATGCTTTTCCTAAAGATCTAATTATAAACAAGATGCAGAAGCTGCATAAACTATCTCGCTATTAAAAAGGCGCAACTAAAATACATTCACAATAGTGATACATCCAATTCTGTTGTTTAATTTACATTTCGGAAAGTGGTGTATGCTACTTGGCCTGTGGCCACAAACCATGCTAGGTTTTAAAGTCTTTTAAGGGTAAGGTAAGTTGCTGAAAGAACATCTTGGACCGAATAAAAACTTAAGACATCTAGATGTAATCACTCACTAAGTTTGCGCAAATTTAAAGCATCAAATGGGGCGATATTTTTAAAAAAAAAATATTTTGAGGAAACAATTTCAAAAATGTGATGGTTAATGAAACGTTAGCATTTATCTTTTTAGTCAAAAGCCTTTAAGCATTATGATTCAGGCTGATGTTGCTGCAAAAGTTCAAGGTAGGATATAAACTACTTACTATATCACCAGTTTGTACAAATGTAAATGATGTGACATTTTTTTAGTTGCGTTGCACAAGTTTATGGAACTTATTACGAACTGTAAGAAATTCGGACCTAATTTCACCAGCAACAATCAATCCTCTGTAAGTATTACTTCTAAATTCTGAACGTACTTATCAGCTAGACCACGATAAAAACTTTTTTCTTTAATGTTTGTAGGCGAATTATTACTTGCAACATAAAATATTCGTGGGTTTAGATGACGCCCATCCTGATTTTAATGTCAATTACTCACTTGGTGGAGACAAAGTATGTTTTTTTTTGTGCCTGTGTTTTTATGATCCTGGAGAAGTTCGTGTATCAAAATTAAAACAAAACAAATTTGTATTAGTTTTTTAAATCGATAACAATACGACATGTTACGTAAAAACGGAATGTGCTTTTTGACAATGAATTAGTCATTTTAAACAGCAGGGATACCCGTACAAAACCGCATTCACCGAACTCGCGTAGGCTACTTAGATTGGATAAATAAAGGTAATCGTAGGCTTTTACAAATTGCAAGTGGCTATTGATGGTTCTTCTTTTGTTCATTTCTCTCGTCGGGAGTGGCGTGCAAACATTTGTCCACCATCCACGGTCCCTTTCTCAGCTTTTTATAAAATTTGTAAAAAATATTCCTATTTTTTTTGTTTCATCTTTAGGGTACAAACTTCGGTTTTATCATGCAACAATCCGGTGGTAAAGTGTTCCTGCGTGGTAAACGTTCAGGGTATTTGGAGCCCAACTCTGGTCGGGAATCTTTTGAAGCTCTTCATCTTTACGTGAGGTGAGTGTACCAATTTTGTGTGCTACATATGTGCGTGCGTGCAAGTCTGCTTCATCTTCTTGCTCATTTCGTCTTCCGCTTAATTTCCACGTTTTGTTCTTTGTAGTCATCCTCACCAGGACGGTTTAGACTTGGCTCGCCAACTTTGTGAAAATCTGATCGACACAGTGAGTATGAAGCTATGGCGACGTCACCGACAGATAATTGACATTCAATCGATCGATTTTAACCTCGTCATTCGTTTAATCGCTTGTTGTTTTAGGTGGAAGATATGCGACTATCAGTTTTCATTAATGTTTTATTAATAATAGACAGTCCGTATTTTAGGTACATCAACAGTATCAATGTTGGCTGCAGAAAAAACGCAATGAAGAACAACGCGAGTACCTTTATTCACCATCACAAAACATCCACCGAGAACAATACGACTTCAATGCTGGTCAAACTGATCAGGTTAAGATGGCATCAACTAAAAATCACTCTTCCTCATCTGCAAGGCGGTATGATTTAACGACAGGTGAAAGTAGGCGGTTGGAGGTGGCAGCGGCAAAAGAGGAGTACATTTATCCCCCCAGAGAAGATATTATGAAAAGACGACACGACAGCAATGCTGTTGAAAGAAACCATTCAGATATACCAAGACCAAACCGTACGTACGCTCACTCAGCCAAAGATAATATTAATGAAGAACTGCACGGCTGGAGTTCTGATCGAAATCATCAGTCTTCTACGAAGTATGACGATCGAGTTCAGTAAGATATATATATATTTTTACATGTTAAAATAACATACAAATATATCAAACTAACCGGGGGACCAAAAACGGCTGGTTAAGCCACAACTTTCGCTGAAATAAAAACGCAATTTAAAAACCCGTTGATGATAGGCAAAACAGTTGGTCAACCTTTTTTTATTTTTCGGACTCATTGTGTAGAATTAGTTTTTATAACACTAATCAAAGTTGTAGCTATGTAAGAATTATTAAGATTTTTGTTGTAGGGACTGTATATGGCTACTTTCACTTTTGTAAATCAACAGGTGTCTAAATAGCCACAACCCAAACATAATAAATATTTTTCGATGGGATAAAAAGCTGTTATATCAAAGTGAATAAAAAACTTTATACATAATAATAGCAATAGCTTATGTAGCTCAAAATCTATGTGTGTAACCAAATTCTTAAAATTCGTTAGTTTAAAATTTATACATAATTTATACACAATACATAGCTTTTAGAAAACAAAAAGATTAAAAAACGATTTACAAACCTCGCTCGCGATGGTCATCATTACGTTAGATCGGGTCACAAAGCGTACCAATTAAAATGGCGTAGACTTCGCGTCAAGATCAAAGGAGTCATATTCCATGTTTTGGTAGCACAATGTTTATTTCGTGCACACAGACAGACGGACTACGGCTATTATTAAAATTGTTACTTTCTAGTGGAAATACAGATCAGTCTGAACGTAGAAACGACCACACAAAACGTGATAGATTTCGTGATGATCGTAACACGAGAGAAATGAAGGAAACACCAACGGCGAAAAAAAGCAGCGATGTTAGCGGGTAATGTAATACATGGTGATATGAAGTGGACTGTTGATTAACCCTTACATGAAAATGGACTTCTTTACTACTTAGACATCGTTATCGACCTTATGACGACAAATGTAACGAACATGACAGCAGCAAATATGAAGGGAAGACAAAAGAAGAGCCTAGAAAGAAAAGAAAATTTAGTGAGGTAATTCATTGGTCTTGTTATTATTTATGAGTAGTATGTTGATCGTGATCATCTTTGTTTGTTTTTTTAGGATCCTAAACTTATGGAAGGACGAGGCGACAGAAATTTGTGCGAAAAGTCTTTATATCAACCGAAGGCAAAAGATGTTAAGCCGCTAAACGATGCATTTTTGCCTCCTCCACCTGTCCCTCCTTTATTTCATAAAAAACATGAAAGAGAAATTCGGAAAGATCGAGCGCATTCAGATTTATTCAAAGCACCAAAGCCACTGACAATTAAGAAATCAAGTTCAGGAGCATTAAAGATGGGTGCGTTGAGTTCACTTACAGCGTACGATGGAGACTCAGATGAAGACTAAAAGTGATAATTACCTGCATTGGTATCTCTCGGATAAACACAAGGGTAGCTCCACCAGAGAACTAATATACGAATTAATATCCCATGTTAATTGAGTATATAGTGAACATCAAAAAACTTAGAAACAGCAACTGGACAAGAAATGCGTTACGCGCGGGTAATCGATGTAATTTCTAAGTGAAAGAAGATTTTTATGGAACAAACGACGACCCTTTGACTCTTTGTTTGTTCGTTTGTTTGAAAAGGATACGAGTTTTTTGCCATGGAAATAAATCCCTGGACACCGTAATGATTCCCCAGGCCCATTTTACGGATATCAAAATGTAATAATTTTTGAATTTGTTATTTTTTAATCTGTTTGGGTGAGTGAGGAAAGATAACCTGTTTTTAAATATTAACAGAGAAAGAAAAATATCAAAACTTCTTCTTTCATACGAATGGAAGCTTATTAAGAAGAAAGCCAACGTCGATCCCAGGGCTTTTCTTTCTCTTTTTGATATAAGCGAGAAAGTAACTGGCCGGTTTTCAACACCGCAAAATATGCGGTCTTTGCTCGATTACCGGCCGTATTTTAAGCGAGCGAGACAAACTACTAGAATTCATGAAATTGATTCCTTCAGCGCAGCAAAAGGAAAACCTAGCGTATTTGTTCACCAGAATTCAAATTTCTCTTGAAGAAAGTAAAATAAAAAATTAATTTCTCGTTTAGTTTATGAAAGATTTATTCGTATTGTTTTATGTTAAGATATAGCTATGGTTTGTTTTGTTACCTACTTTGTCACCAGACTATCCTTTCGCTATTCCCCCATATCAAAAAAGCAAAGGAGCCCTGGGATAGAGGTTTGAAGAAAGCGAAACAGTTTGAACACTTTTTAGATGAAGGAAAACTTTGGCATTAAAGTTGCCAATGCGGATCATTTAAGTAGATTTACGGGAGGTAAAATTTGGAAAATGTTCGCTGTTGCAACGTTGAAAGGCATGAAAGGTGGATAATGAAAACCATATAAGAAATTTTTTGAAAAAGCAATTCATAATAACATTAAAGACGCTTGCCACCGTGAAGAAACAAAATTTAAAAAACGTTAAATACGACTAACACCATTTTAATTATGAAATCGATCTAATTTATTCAGGTATAAGAGCTTTATCTATTTTTTTTGTAAAATTTAAAATTGGTGAAATTTTTGTTTAAAGGTAAAAAAAAGTGAAACCTGTAATAGATTAAAAAAAACGTAACTATTTTAAGCAAGTGTATAAATTATATTTTGTAGAAGAAATATAGAACAATAAGAAATTATACGCTAGAATAATTGGAAAGGAAGTGATGTAATAGTTCTATCGAGAGAAGGTTTATCTCGGTTGATGAGCAAGCTCTCCTTCAGAGTTTAATTTAAAATCATTACTCTCACTACCTATATTAGTAAAATTACAAAACGATGGAGTATATGGTTAACTTGTTTTTTACAACATGTTGCACATTGTCGTTTACGTTTATCGCAAATTTATTATTATAGACAAACAAAACCTGCAGCATTAATTGTTATTATTTTTTGTGGGCTAGTACTATTGAACGACGTGGGAATATTTAAATTTATTTAAATATTTAATATTTAAAGAGGTGTTATGTTTTTGTATGTTTTTCGAAGACACTTTTCACGTATGGATTAAGGTTCATTTTTGATGACATTGGACATTTTTAAATCGTGGTTACGAGTTACAAGGTAGGTTTTGTAATGTTTCGACTTACGACTGAAGTCATTGACGCAGCCTAGTTAACCAAGCTTTCTTCAAAGATATCTAATTCAGTGCGCCTAAAACAAAAGACTTCCCAATATTGACTACGTGAGGAAAGAATTAACCAAAAAAGCGCGGTATCAGAATTGTGACCCGCAGGAAAATGGTTGATTTTTTGTTAGTAAAAAAAATGTTGTAGGGTGAATGACCGTAAATTACTAAATGACTGCTCTTTTTTAAAAACACACAAAAAAAATTCAATATGCAGAAGAAAAATGAAAGAAACACCTACAACTGTTGTTACATGAACTGTCCAAGCAATTTATAATTATGAACACTTTTTGTGCTTTTAGCAAGTGATATTTCATGAAATTTGGGAGACCTACATTGACCTTGGACTTGGGTTTTCGAAGAACAGGTGAAATTAAATTATTGTATTTATTCCTATATGGCTAACATTTTGGCTTGCTTGCCTGCCTGCCTGCCTGCCTGCCTGCCTGCCTGCTGGGAAATATCCAAATTCAAGTGAGAATTAAAATGACTACGACGAATACTAAAATCTCTACTATTATCAAAATACGAAAAATTTTCACTCTTTACTAAAATAATGGAGACTTGGAAGCTAGGCTTATTGCAGCTTTTAAATTTTTAGCCCGACGAAACAAAATTAGGAGGGAGTAGGGAGATGGGAAGTAGGGTATTGAGGTAATCATGTTCCCAATGTCCCCAAAGATATTTTTCTCAGCTTACTGTTGATTTGATGTTAATTAAATGTTATTTTGTGTTGCTATAAGTTTATTCTTATTTATAATTTAATTACTTGTGGGTAGTGGTTTTAATAAGGGAGTCATGATGATTACGAAGTGGTGTCATCTGCATCTTGCGGATAAAACAAGGTTCGCGTATTACAGAAAACCGGCGTATTTCAAGAAATGAATAAGTAAGAAAGATGGGCTGTTCAATAATTACGTGACGCTAAATTTGCCTTTTTAGAACTACCCATCCCCGCCCGTCACGCTCCATCATATAAGACCCCTTTGCGTGACGTCACGCTCGATTGAGACACCTCCCTCCCTCCCTCCCTCCCTCCCTCCCTCCCTCCCTGGCAACAAAAAATGTTCCAGCATAAAAATTGGACTGAATGTAGTTTAATGTAAGTTTTTTTTCTTTAAAATCTAGTGTACAGTGTGCGCAAGCTTGTGAGACACGGCTTGTGGTTGAAGGATAATGGTACTGAATTGCGTTTGGAAATGTTGTGTTTAGTAGTGTGGGTAGAAGGCTAGGATTCAATGCAACATTTT